>RJWM01007705.1:0-76552 GCA_004363535.1 Dasyprocta punctata | reverse complement strand
TGCCTTTATTTCATTCTTTTACTCTTTCCATGGGCTACAGTTCTCGTTTTAGATTCTTCTTGGGTCCAGAGGACCCATCTCCCTCTTTTTTCCTTCTCTCTGTTATTATATTAGTTTATATTCCAGCATTTTGATGGTATATTCAGGGAGCCTCCCTGTCACGGTGTCATCTGGGCGGCCATCTTGGAGGAAGTCCCGATTCCATTGGTCTGATCTTCATCTTTATGAATAAGTCTATGTAAAAGTTCAGACAGAAATCATAACTATAGAATATGATATTAATTTCAACTTGTGATCTGCATGATAACATGGAAATGTTTGAAAAGAGGTAGAAGGTGAAAAAAGAGAAAGGAGAACTAGAAGTACAAGGGTGAGGATACCTGCCCAGGTGCTACTGTATTAACCAATATTGCTGGAACACAAATAGACTGTGAAAACATTTGTCAAATTTATAAAAAATGCAGGAAGAATAATAACAATATAAATATTGAAATTGGGAAGCTGATTGATTTTCATCACCCACTTGTGTCTGTTCTTTAAATTTTTTATTTTAAAGAGAGTAAAACAGCAACAACAACAACAAAGACAATATAGGACTTCAAAACAAAATGGTAGGAAATTAACAAAGGTTATTATATTGCTTATTGTTATTTTCAAAATAGTTACTCAGATTACCAGATATAGGCATGCAAAATTGATCAATGTAAGAACAATAACTACGAAGATAATACATAATGTATCAACTATTGTAATGATCCAACTAACTTGTTTTGAAACTCAGTTTCATGCTTAGGCTTATCTTTCTTCTTTTTTTCCTGTTTTCTATATTTCTTTAAAATTATATATATATATATATATATATATATATATATATATATTTGCACACACACAAGATAGCTAACATAATTGTACTACTAATTCTAATAGTTCATGGAAAGGAGCAATTAGTGCTTATATTCTTTAATTTTTATTTTATGTCTATCTTATGACAATAAATGTATTAGTTAATGTAAAACATAGAAAAGCAGTTGGCTTTTTCAACTTTATCTTCTATATGACACTTTATTCAAAAGCAATGTTTTACTAGCCTAAATATTTTATGATAGGTGGAGGATGGTTTCACTCGTAGGTGGTAGGAATTTTTAACCCATTTCATTTCATTACCAGGGAGAAAATAAACAAAGTGATAGAAGGAAAGTAAAACCAAGACATTCTTAAACTCTAAAACTAATTCTGGAAAAGATTTAAGAGCAAGGAAAAAAAGGGCAAATATTTTTTACAACGAATGTAAATTCTCAGGTTGTTGATAAACATATTAATCAGATTTAGAATTCTAGATATACATTCTAGATTTAATATTTTCTTAGAAGTTTAAATGGTATTCACTGTGAAATATTTAATGTATTTCAAATACAAGTAAAATTTAAGTTACTTTAATAATAGATGATTTTCACTGGCTAATTCTAAATGTCCTCCTTTGTTGCTATCATATCTATGATGTCTTCAAAAGTACTGTGTAGGCTATTTCCTGTTTTTAAAAAAAAGGTTATTTGAAAAAATTAACACTGTACATGATATGTGAGTTTATAAAGCCATTATAGTCTTATTATGACAAGCTTTTTACACGTCTGTAAAAATTACATCTTTATTCAACTTGCTGTATCAAATATATTTGTAATATTGAGGCACAAATATTTTAGGCATGGAATGAGAGAAAAGATACCGGAATCTAACCTGCTGTGCTTCATTTCCATAGACTCGCAGTGAGGTACTATTGGACAGGATGTGAACTCAACAGCTTAACTGAGATGTGAGAAAACTGAAGAGTCAATGAAGAGGATTAAAGGATTGACAAGGTAATGGCTGGATATAGAAACTGTGCTTCAGTTTGGCCAAAAACGTTTTGTGAGACATAATGAGTCATTTCTGCCATTTTAGCTGTGTGACCTTGTATAAATCACAGTGGGGGTCTTTAGTTCTTTGCAATAAAAGGACTATTTTAGAATATCTTTAAGATCTCCTCCACATCTAAATTTTATAATTCTCAGAAAGATTAACACAGAAAAAGTATTATCTTAAAATAGCTTAGATTGAAGGAAGAGAAATTTAGATTACATATTGCACAAAAAATGTTACTCTTAAGTTATATTTTCCTGAAAGAATCTCTTCATGGATTAAAGTTTTAAACAATGGAAAGCTAATTTACATGGGAACATTGTATATGTGTACATTAGGAGAAATTGGGAAACCATTTTTTTTAAATAACAAATTTAAAAGTCTAAGTTTTGAAAAGGGAAAATAAAAAAGGTAACCACATCTTTAGTTATGCTACCACCTCTGGAGTCCAGACCTAGCAAGCATCTCATACCATAGTCCTACATATTCTTCCTTCACACCCTAGCTTCATAGGGTCTTTGCACATGATGATCCCTCTGTTGCAACATTTTTCCATCCCATTAGCCTACCCAGACTGAAGATCTCAGTTTCAGTGTCTTTTTCTCCAAGGACGTTTCATAACTTTCTTCAGTATGACAGATTCCCCAGAGATGAACTCTGTAGCATCAAAACATCTCTTTTCCATTGTACCTGTCAGAATTTGAATTTTCTTATTATTGCATGGTTACTTGTATGTGATGCGTCTCCTTCCTCTGTGCTGCACCTCCATGAGGAGAGAGCCCAGTAAGGCTTCCTGACAGTTCCGTCCCGTGTTCCGACAGACTCTTGTACATAGAAGGTAAAATAAACATACTCATTGAGTGGAGAAATAATTGCTTTGTTGTCTACATTAAGTCCTTGTATTTATTTATCTTCATTTAAATTCATTTTATTTGATACTTAAGAACATAAAATTGTACATATATATGTACTACTATGTTGTATATTGATACACATGAATAATTGATAATGGTGTGAATATTTTTAAACACTTATCCACACTCTGGTAAGTAATGGCTTTCTTTTCATTACATTATTTCCTAGCTTTATAACTGTAAGTTTTGATAAAGTTCTCTATGTTTTCTAAATTTCAACCTTCATTTTCATCTCACATTATTGATAGTCTTTATTAATATAACGGTGTCCTACATAACTATGTTTCAGTCAGCAGCAGGTGTCATATGTGATTCGTCCCATAAGATTGTAATGGGAATTGACACATCCCTATCACACAGTGTTTTTACTGTATCTTTTCTATGTTTAAATATGATTAGATACACAAATACATGCCATTGTTCTAAAATCGCCTATATCATTCCAGTACCATGATGGTTGGGATACATGTTTGTAGTATAGGAACCGTAGGCTATACCATATAGCCTAGGTATGTACTGGGTTACACCATCCACGTTTGTTGAAGTATACTCTGATGTTTTATACAATGATGCATTTCTCAGAACATATCCCCATTTTTCAGTAGTGTATGCCTGTATTCAGGAATTGGGATGTTAGGATGATGAGACAGTGGAAAGACAATGTCAGGCAAGAAAAAACAAAATAATACAAACACAAATAAACAATATTAACAATACATGGTTTGTAGTCCAAAGTCTGATTTAAGAAGTTTTCCCCTTATTCCCTGGTTTTGCATATTTCTAAAATAAGATTAATCATATTTGCCTTGGCCAACATGTTGGTTTTATGTATAAAAGTGAGACAATTCCCAAATTTATTTTCTCTTAATTACTAAGTTGTGTATATTTATCAAATGATGGCCAGTAAAAAAGTCAACGAAACATGGACAGTTATTGTTATTGTACAATCAGAACTCTTTCAGTTTCACTGATACAATCAAAATTCAAACAGGCTTAAGAGAAAAGAGTCTCAGCTCACACAAACTGAAAGTTTCAAAAGTGATGCAGGTTCAGTTGAATTTAAAGGTTTCAGTGTTGTCTTGAGCTCTTTGATTTCACCTTTACTTTCATTTGTTACCTGTGATCTCAGGCAGGGTCATACGTGGTGGTGAAGACGAACCTTTAGATATCATTTTATATCAGGTTAACTGGGAGAAAAATGAACCCAAACAAAACAATAGGTCTTTCTCAAGTGATTCAAACATCCCAGCCGTCACTGTCCTGTCTCGCCTCATGTACTGCTCCCTGAACCAAGCATTTTGGCGTTTCATCCATCTTGTCTTAGAAAAAAGCAGATTGTGTGTGTACGTGTGTGTGTGTGTGTGTGTGTGTGTGTGTGTGTGTGTAAATGGTAGTCTACTTCATATCCACATACGTTTTGAATTGAGGGGAGGGATGGAATTTGGAGGTATCTATAGGAAGAATACAGTGTTCTTTGGGTGAAAGAAATACTAGGGAAGTTAAAAAATATGTCTAACACAATACATACTTTACTACTGGAATTGCTTACAATCTGTATATACTTTTTGTTTCTCTGTAGTTTTAATAAATCTAAGATATTTATGTATTATTTGCAATTAATAAAAATATAAGTGAGACACTGTATACAATAGTGCAGTGTGAACACCAGAGAGCTCTATAGTGCAAGGGAGTAAGATTGGTTGGAATTTTTTTTTTTTCAAATGGTAGACAAAGGATAAGCAACAACTTCCACCAAAATATCTTTAATCACCAGCATTTTAGAATGAGAGTCCATGTAATTTCTTTTTTTGTACGTGATTTAAGGAAACTATTTGAGAAGGTTTTTCGAGCACAAGTCTGTCAATGTATGGAGAGGAAGGTCTGTTCTGTCCATGTGTTATGAATGTAAGTGACCAACTCTGGCTCCTCATGATAACTCAGCACTTTATTCTGTGTGCATTTTATGGCTTAGGAGAGAGTTTTCTCTTTTTCACATTTTAGAATCTTGTTATCTTTGGCTGTGAAGACTGACAGTAGTTTGGACCCATACATGCATCTTAGTGTTGATGGAGTCTTAACAGAAAGCTTGTGATGCTATCATTTGACTTCAAGAGGATTTTACTTGTGTGTTTGATTTAGACATTCACACAGAAAGACACAATCTGAATCATCGTCAACTGAAACGTTCCATGTTCATTCTTTTCTCTCTCTTATCTTCAGGTTTTCAGAGGACTCAGCTTTTGCAAGGTTCTGTGCAGGAGAAGCTCTGTGAGGTCGGGTTAGCCAGGAAACAGGCTTGAAGGTAAAGGTCTACATGTGGGCCTTTTGGGGCACACCCTGGGGCACACCCTGAAACAACACCTGCAAAGGAATAATGAAATCAGATCCTGCATGAAGAGACATTGTACTCTGGCTCAGAACAAAAACTAACAGCTGAGCCTCCGCAGAGTGGGTTGGTGCTCAGAGTTGTCCCGAATGGAGGCCAGGCATTTATGCCCAACAGGACTGGGCAAAGCATGGCGGGCTTCTCCTGGGAGACAGTCACACTGTGTATGAAGCAGCTCCCCCTGAAGGAGAACAAGTCTTAAACAAGTCTCAGTTGTGCACAGTGAGCTGCCAAGATTCTGGCAACTGGGGATATTAGCACTTCTGTGTTAACAGAAGGGATCTTGGGCTTCCTTTTAGGACAGAGGCAGCGGCAACATCACAGCCTCAGTATATAGGTCCCGTGAATGTATTGATTTATTCACAAATTGAAAATAGGGTAAGATTTTCAACAATAAGGGTGACAATCCCAATTTCAGGATTTGACATCTGTATCTAGTTGTCAAAATCAGACAGCTTAGATTTTTTTTTTTGTTTGTTTTTTTTGCGGCTCTGGGGATTGAACTCACAACCTCGCACCTGCCAGGGCAGGCGCTTAAGGCACTGAGCCAAACTCCTGGCCCTGGTTTTTTGAGGCAGGGTCGCACTATGTAGCTCAGGCTGGCCTTGAGCTCGCATTGTAGCCCAAGCCGGCCGCCAACGCACAACGCTCTGCCTACCTCAGCCTCCCGAGTGCTGGGATTAAAGGCGTGCGCCACCATGCCCTGCTAGACAGCTTAAATTTTAAAGCGTAAGTTTTGTTATAACTTCTCCCATCTTTCATTGATTGCTAAAGATTCCATTTTCCTTCTAGGATTATTTATGTTCAGTGTGAAGAACTTCCTTAAATCTTTTATTGTAGTTGATGTAGGCTATCAAGAAATTGCTTTTTTTGTTCCTTGAATTGAAAATGGCTTTATTTTACCCATATTCCCATAAGTTATTTTCGCTGCATATGTAATCTAAGTCAAAAGCTTTTGTTGTCTTTGTTTTTCTTGTCAGTACTTTAAAGATATTTTTAAAGTCAGGGGTTGAATTTCAAGACAACTGATCTTAATTAGTTTTGGTGTGAAATTTAGTCCTTCAAATTGTTATTCCTGTTTACGTAATGTGTTTACTTTGTCTTTTTGCAGTTTGATTATTATGATATAATCATGGTTTTCCTAGAATTTATCTTATTTGAAATTTTCTAAGTTTCTAAATTCTATTTAGAATTTTAAGGTACTGTATTTCCAAGTATTATTTCTACAAATACATTTCTGCTCTAATCACTTTATCTTATTCTTCTGGGGCTCCCATGTTGTTTTAGATTTTTTTTTTTTTTTTTTTTTTTTTTTTTTTTTTTTTTTTTTTTTTTTTTTTTTTTTTTTTTTTTTTTTTTTTTTTTTTTTTTTTTTTTTTTTTTTTTTTTTTTTTTTTTTTTTTTTTTTTTTTTTTTTTTTTTTTTTTTTTTTTTTTTTTTTTTTTTTTTTACTGTTTCATAGGTGTCATAGTATTGTTAACTTATTGCAAAGGTTTTTTTTCTATTCTTAAAGTGTGTAATTTCTATTGATTTATTTTCACATTGACTGAAATTTTTTTTTGTTTATGATATGCTAGTTTTGATCCCAGCCAATTAACTCTATATTTGAGAGATGGTTGTTTCAAATTTTTCATTGGATTGTTTCTTATATTTTTCTTTATCTACCAATACCTCCTATATCTCTATTTATTTCACCTATGAAACAAATTAGTAATGGTTATAATAGCTGCTTTAACTTTATTTTCTCATGATTAAAAAATCTGGATAATTTTAGACTTGGCATCAGATAATTATTTTTTCCCCATAAAAAGTAAGCCATGTTTTCCAAAATCAGTTAATTTTGAGTTGTATCTTCTTTGGTGTTCATTTTATGTTGTAAAGACTCTGATTTCTTATAATCTTCACTGGAAGGTGGATATTTATATTTTATGAGGCAATTACCCTAGCTACATTTGGATTGTAAGACCCGTTCTTGTTTTATGGATAGTAGTTTAAATCTCATTTCATTTCTTTCAATCTTTGTTACACTGGTGTCAGTATATTTTGTACATGTATATTTCAGAAGTAAAACTAAGCTTAATTTAATCAGAACAACCTAATTTGTTCTCAATAAGTTTAAATCATCAGTTTTATTTTATTATTATTTTTGTCATCAAATAATGTCCATAATTACCAATTAAAAGTTGACATACCCCAACTAAAGAACTTGGGTATGTCAGTTAACAGAAACCTTGCTTCTTTAGATCCATCATAAAAGATGTTATGTTAAAATATTTATCTTGAAAGTAGATTCAGTAACTTATATAAATTTATTTTTTATGATAGCAGAATGGAAGAAATTCTGATTGTAGCAATGACTAACTTGGTTTCAAAAAATTCTTTTTACTGAGAATAACTAAATAAGCTAGGAAATTAGTTAGAAAAATGTCTTAGGACATAAAATAGCTGCCAGTGCATTGAGAATTTAAAAGACCAAGAGGCAGAATGGGCCACTTTCCCCTTTGAAATTAATGCCAGACACTAAAGAAATGGTTGAGAGGATAAAAAGCAAAACACTGACAACCTAGAGCATCCAGGGAAAATACAGAGTTAGGAGCTTTGTTTAGTTCCCCAAGCTTTCAGTTTTGACCTCAAAGGGTTATGTCTCAAATGTCATAGTGAGTTGGAGTTTGACCAATTCTCATGATAACTAATAGTCTTATTTCCTATTATGATTAAGGTAATGTGTCCTAACTCAGCTGCTTGCTGATAACGTCAATCACTCCTTTCTGAAGGAAGATGTCATTAGCTAAAACTTCCAATTATTGGTATAAATTTTCTATTCAATTCACACATGGTTGGTAAATAATAAAATTCGAACACAAGAGGCCAATAATTTTCTAGAACAAGAGAAGATAAAGATTGGTGCAGACAGTAACAATATAATAAAACAATACCCTATAACTTTTAAATAGTTCCATAAATTATGTAACAAAGTAGGTACTTTAGCATGGGACTTGGAAATTTTAAAAATTGGAAATTGTAAAATATAAAAATAAAATAAGTTATAATCTCAGTGGTTGAGGTTTTAAATAGAATGGTTAAATTCAATCAGATTAGAAATTGGTGAAGAAAGAATAAGTGAATCTGTTTATAAATCGAGATAGATGGAAAGTTAGAGGCTCTAAGAGTGGAAAACTCTCAAGAGTAACATGAGATAATTAGGAGATATTTCAAGTGTCTGAAAATGTGTACTTGGAATCATAAAAGTGGTAGAAAAAGTGAACTGATTGAGTACAAGCAACACTTTGGAAAGTTGTAAGTGAGAATTTTTGAAAATTAGTCATTGAAATATTCAAGGCAAGCTGGGCATACATCTGTAATGCCAGCACCAGAGGCTTAGGCGGGAGGTTGGCAATTTTGGGCCCAGCCTACGCAATTTAGCAACCCAGTGAAACCCTATGTCAAAATAAAAAAATAAAAATGGACGGGGAATGTATCTCAGTGTGAGAATCCTGAGTTCAATCCTCCAAAAAAACTAAAGAAAGACAAAATTCAAAGAAGAGTATTAAGGAGTCTTATAAAACAAAATCAGCAAAGACACACAGAAAATATAGTGAGGTATGTAGGTCATAATAAAAGACAAATAATACATTTTAAATGCAGCTAGAGATTAATAGATTCAGCTCAATCCCAGTCAAAATCCCAGCAGAATTCTTTTGGGAAAAATTATAAATTGATTCTAAAACTAAAACAAATAGACAGAATCCATTATAGATACCTTTTTTGACAAAAAGGAGAAAGTTGAGTTACATACATTTTCTACTTTTAAGAACTACTAGAAAACTACATTAATACTTGTATTTATAAACAATGTTAAATAAATCAGTAAACCAAGTGTAGATATATACCAGCATATATATATAATATATTAAATATATAATATATATTATATATATATATATCATATGTTCTATATATGATATATCCAAATATCCTATTGCAGTCAATGTGCTAATTGAATCCATAGGGATAAAAAAGCTTTTTTTAAACAAATGATTCTAGATCAATTATGTATTTCACTTACACACTAAAACTAATTCAAGATGAATATGAGACCTTCTTGTAAAATATGCAGCCTAAGATCTTCTGGAAGATCTCTTTCAGCTGAAGGATATGAAGTCTTCATAGACAGGAAACAAAAGTGCTAGTTGCTACAAAAAGTCATAATCTTGACTTTAATAATATTACAAGAAAATTTCTTAAGCAATAATATTAAGAAAATAAATGGAGTGAAGCAAAGTAATTGTGGTAGTACACTGTGATAAGTGAATAGAGTAAAGAATTTATGGTACACTCCTTTGTAGGAATACGGAATGACAATTAAAAGGAAATAAATATTACTCATATGCTATGCCATGGATAAATCTTCTAAACATAATGTTGAGAAAATAAAAGATGGTAGGCATAAAAGATAGTAGGTGGTAAGATTCCACCTACTAGAGGTGACTGAAATCAGAATAGCAATACTTCAGGCTGGAATTTAATGGTATGAAACAAAGAAGTACTTTCTGGAGTGTTGGAAATGTTCTATGATATACTGTGCTTTGGATAGTAGTTATGTGAGTGAATATATTTGTCAAAACCTATCAAACTGGACATTCAAGTGCTATATATTTCATTTTGCATATATATTTCATATGATATACATAGCTTTGATTCAGAAGAAACTCAATGAAATATGAATGTGTTATGGTTTGTATTCAGATGCCCCCCCCACCAAGCCTCATGCAATCATGGAGGTGGTTGAAATATAGCATTTGTGATTGGTTCATTGTTTAGCACTGTGGTTGGTGGTGTGAGTGCTGCACCCACCCAGGGGCAGGGAACTGACATACAATGTGAGGGTGGGAAGGAGGCATGCTCTCTCTCTTCTGCCCTTTCACTCTTGTTGCTTGTGGTCACCATGAGCAGCTGCCCATCAGTCATGCCACCCTACTTTGGAGCAAGCTGAGTATGAACTGAAACCTCCAACAAGCTGTAAGCCAAATAAACCTATCCTTCCCTAATTTGGGGTGTCAGGTATTTTGTCTCACCAATGAGAGAAAAGTAACCAAGACAGAATACACACGAGAACAGCTAAAATTAAAGTCAAAGCATACATGGTAATCCCAAGTATTGGCAAGGTTTTATCATCCCATAGAAGTATTTAAGCAGTGCTAATAGTAGGATAAATTGGTACGACTGGTTTGGAAAACTATAGGTGAATATTCACAAACCTTTGGCCCAGAAATTCCACTCCAAGATGTATTTCAAAAAATAAATGTATATAAAAAAGCTGGTGCAGACATTTTATAATAGCATTGTTTTAATGGGAAAATATGAGCTGTGTTGGTTATATAACAATGGAAATTGCCACAATATATAAAAATATGAGAATATTTTATAACAAAAGTTTGTAGTAAAAGCAACTCCAAAATAAAAATGTATGTAGCACGTGATTCTATTTATGTAAACTGCAGAAAGAACTGTAAGTTTCCTTTTGTATTTTTTATTTCAATTTCAGAAAGTGTATTTTAAAAGAGAAGATAAAATCTATGCTGTGGCACTGGGATGAGGTACCAAGGAAGGGAGGCAGAGACAACCAGGAGAAATTTATATTTAGTTTCCATTTCCATTATCAGAAAAACACAGCATCTCTTTTATATCTTTGTTCAATTTTTTTCTTCATTGATTTTTACTATATTCTTCTTAGTATAGTCACAAATCTTCCACCCTTTGAAATGACTTTGTTCTTCTCTTCCATATGCATTTTGCATTACACTTTTACAGTTCACCAATGTCATATTACCTTATTATCTTACTGAATATTTTATGCATAGACATTTCTTTCTGTATTTGCTTTTTCAACTTTGCTGGCTTTCCACTGACTCTCAAATGCTAGCCTTTCAATGAGGCTAATGCCGTTTGCGAATCTGTTAGACCCCTCTACTTACAAAACTACAACCTTTATGGTTGCACTATTAAATAGTGTGATTAATGAATACATTTTTGAAATTAGGACATAAACAGGCTATAAAATAAGTCATAATTTAAATAGAGTGTTAATCTCATTTAATTTATACATAGTGCTTACTCCTAAGAAATCACTGTGGCCTCAGATTATTGTTCAAATCCAATTTTGTGTCTTCCCTATTTAGTATTTTAGTGTGAATAATTCATTTGCAATAAATATAGCACCTGAGTGGAAAGATGGATAGATTCAATATCTAAATGTTTCTGACTGTTTTTCTTTCGAAACTCTATTATTTATGTAGGGGCGGCATAGGATTCTGAAAAGTCTTAAGCTTTTAAATTCATAGATTCTCTTAAGTATGGATTTTGTTTGGGAAAGTAACTTCACTCTTAACTATGTGCATTTGCAAGCAAATGCAAACATGCTATAGTCAGAAAACAAATATAAAATTTGTTCATTGAAAATGAATCAGCTATTATTTAATTAGTGCCTAAAGTTTTACTGCACCTCATGAACAATTTTCCTATATTACCTTATATTGATTATAATTTTCACTATAATTTCTACAGTAGGTATTACTATTCCATTTTTCAGATGAACAAAGTAAGAGTGAGGGAGCTAAAATGACCTGAACAAATGTGTCGTTATTCTGAGTGTTGATCGTGACTGTTCGTAATTGACAATGGCTTGCTTGGAGACATGACTGCCCCTAGCTCCACCTATTCATCCAGAAAGAAAAAGCAGTAGCTCAGCAAAGTAGTTAGAAAGCTCTGATCAGATAAGTGGTAGAGCTATTTGATAATAAGGTCAGCAATGTGAAATAAATACTGTATTTTTCATGCAGAGTTAAAAATTATTCCAAAATAGTATGTTGGAATATTTTGGCTTCATTACTGTATAAATCTGAAAGTTTCACAGTTTGTTAAATCATTCCTGACTTTAAATGCAGTGGATCCTCAAGTTACAACTGGCTTCACATATGAACATCTTGGGATATGACTGAAATTTTAGTTCTAATTTACAACCAAAGTCTTGATTTATGACCTGAATGCCAGCTGCTTGTACTTTCAGATGGTCTCAGATACAGATGTAACCCTTAAATATTTCTGAAAAGAACAACCAACCACTCAGGAATGAATTGAGTTTGTAAGTCAAGGATCCAGTGTGTAGTGGTTAAATGAAAGAATATGTTCATTCAGTTTCCACTTGATTTCCCCACTGTACTGATAGAGCCAAGCTTTTAATACTCAGCTTTCTCAGTGGAAAGAGAATACATTTTTTTCTAATAGTTATAGAGAAGAGACCTGAGGTTCTTGATTATCATTGATCTGTTGGTCATATGTCAAATTCTGGGATAGACCATCACCACATAACTACATGATCTTCTCATTAGATGAATGATAGGTAAGGAGACCACCATACATGAAACCAAGAGTTGAGACACTTGTATCAATATGTGTGTTACTGAAAGAATAGCGGAACTATTTTTACTTTCATTTTAGCTATTCCCATAACAGAGAGTTGACATTCCCGGAGTGGAGATTATAGATGTAAGGGCTGATGCAAGTGCTTTTTTTTTTTTTTTAAGTAGATAGATGTTAAATAGCAGACCCAACATTCCCCTTTAAGTTGAGTAGCCAACATCGTTGAATGAGTCATTTTTAATAAGAATTTAACTTGGAGTTCTGGTTCTTTTAAGTATATCACAATCCTGTTTTCCTTGTCAACAGTCTTCTTGTTTCTGACATTAAAATATTCTATGGGTGTTTGTTATGACTTTTCCATAGTCATATGCTCTCTTTAAGATAAAACTCGTGGAGCTTATTATTTGTTTTGTCTATTGGTGTATATTTCTTGTACATTTTCATGTCTTTGTTCTTGAAATTGTTGAAAATATGAAAATTTTAAGGTTTGTATGTCTACCAGTGAAACATCATAGTGTACATCAAAACATGACTAGTTTACTTAAATAACACAAGTGAAATATCTCCAGCAACTTTAAAGTCATTAAAGATGCTTCTTGGAGGTACTGTACATCATAATGCTAATATGTCGACGTGTAGCTGCCAGAAATTTGATCAAAGATTCTCTGTCCAGTCTAAGGTTTACAATTGAGGATCAAGATTGATTCTGTATTCAAGATATCCTCTCTTCATCCAAACTGCTAAGGTTGAAGTAATCAATCTGTAGGTAACTTACAGGCGCATTATCTCCAGTGCTTAATTCCCAGTGGAGGAAAATATCAAATGCATTACTGTTAAGCAAATGCTTTCTGTATTGGAAATAACTCATCCAAACCCCAAGCTGCTTAATGAAAGTGCATGAAATAAAATATTATGAAGTACAGAACAGTAAATGCCAAGTGTCCAGGTAGCATTTCAAAGAACCAGTGAGTGAGCACAGCCTTGCTGTAGGATTGTGGTGCTATGAATGGCATCAAGGGCTGAACCTGTGTAATTTATTTACAACTGCAGGTTCACCATGATTTAGTGAGAAGAAAAAGTATATGATTTGAAGAGAGCAATGAAAGGTAAACTTTTCAGGAAGGTTTAAAAGCTTTTAAGGAAACTTTTCAAGAAAAAGTTCATGCCATAGCTTCCTTCTGGCAGTTTCCTCAAGTGAAAATGAAATTGAAATATTTGAGCTCATATATTCTTTTAAATGTAGAGAATATAAAGGATAATAAGACCTAAAGCAGGAGCAGACACTGGTGGCATGCAGATCAGCTCTCCACTACTCTGGAGCAGTTGCCCAGCAAACACTTTATTATCCTCGTTTTCAAAGGTTGGCTTGAGAGATGATGTGACATTCGTTGTATAATATCAGCAAAGCCAATCTGTATTCACAAAATATCGACTTCCTTCTCTATGATTTACAAAATAGGAAACAGGTTTCTGGATTCATGGAATTTCTTTTTGAAATTTCATATCCTTCGTGCAAAACATATGCCATACACTAGAACAGGGACTGATGATGTTTTTCTATACAGGGTCACAAAGTAAATATTTCTGACCTTTCGGACTGATTGTCCCTACCTTTCACAACTGCACCACACCACAATTGTAGTGCTACAAAAATCTGAGGCAAGTAAGTTTAACAACATTATATGAGTGAGCAAAAGCTTCTGGAACCAGGCAGTGTTCCCAGCAGGAGTTCGTTCCCAGTGCCCCTTATGTACAGTTATGTTTGCAGCCACAGAAGAGGAAGTGAAAACAGAAACAATATGATTGACTGGTTAGTAGCTTGAGCTGCATGGCTTGGAATCATTCTGTTAAGGGTTATCAATATAAGTAATAAATCTGACCAGGAGGCTTTAAGAATAATTTTCAAATGTTAACATGTTCTGATTGTTAATAATTACTTTGGAAACACTGAATTCTAATTTCATTTATGTACACATACATATGTGGTGTGTTTGTGTTCAAAATTACTTTTGGATCACCTTGGTTCTTTGAAGGTAAAGTAACTGAATTGTGTAAAAGCTTTGTGAATACTGATTATGTTACAGGTCCATTCTAGATATTGCTAGCAAATTATGTTCTATTTTAGTATTTTATTGTTGGAAAAAACCTTGTTGCTTGAAGCCACATTTTAAAGTTAGTTTACTTTGTGGCTTCTCTTTTCCTGAATGTTAAGGAAATTCAAAATGTTTTTTATGGAAGTATTGCAGTATTAAGTTCTTAGGAACCTGTTACAATTTATACATTGTGTCAACTTGAGAAGTCTAGAAGCTTAATTATGTAACTCAGCAGCTCTACATCCTGGGGTGTAGAGCACAATCAGTTACCTGTTCATTGTGTCAATTTGAGAAGGTAGGAAGTTTAACTGAGAGACTCAGCAGGGAGCCAGGGTTCTTGCTTTGTAAACATCCTCAGCCACTGCAAGAGGAGGGCAGACAGATAGTGTGAGTGCTACCCCCGCACCCCAGGGGAGCAGCCTGCATACTATAAAAGGTGAATGAGGAGGGACTGAATGCTGCTTCTTCAGAGGAGCTCCAGTCTCTGCCTTCAGCTTGGACTTAGTTGCCTGGCTTCTGACATAGACTGTTCAGCTTCGTGGTAGACTCTTCAGTCTTCATCGTAGACTCTTCAGCCTTCTGTCATAGATTCTTCAGTGTTCCATCATAGACCCATCGGTCTCCTAATACAGACTTGCATAGGACACTGCAGTAAGCTCCAGCCCTTGGGCTGGACCCTTCCCCTTCCAGCTTGCAGACAGCCTCTGCATGCTCCTTTATTCAACTTTGTGGCTGACCATCATAAGCCAATCTTGTTATTCCTTATACAGTTGTATATTTTGTGTTATATCTGTTTCTCTAGTAAACCTTGATACAGAACTTGAACTTGCAAGTTTCTTAAGTCTATATTGTATCCTAACTCTGCCTCTTAGTAGCTGTCGAGTTTTAATGCAAACTACACAATTTCTTTGCTCTGTTTCTTCATCTTTATAGAAGACAGGGTAGATAATGTGTGTAAAGCATTTTGCACAGCCTCTGGTCAATAATTTATAGTGTTTATTCTATCATCTTTAGTAAAATAAGGAAAACCAATCAGTCACATAAGATTACACCATTTCTGTCAATATCACCTTGTTTTTTTTTTTTTTTTTTTTTTTTTTTGCGGCACCGGGTATTGAACTCACAACCTCGCGCCTGCCAGGGCAGGCGCTTAAGGCACTGAGCCAAACTCCCGGCCCTGGTTTTTTGAGGCAGGGTCGCACTATGTAGCTCAGGCTGGTCTTACACTTGCGTTGTAGCCCAAGCCGGCCTCGAACTCACAACGCTCCGCCTACCTCAGCCTCCCGAGTGCTGGGATTAAAGGCGTGCGCCACCACGCCCGGCTCCGTCAATATCACCTTTGATAGTAGCTATTGTTTTTATTGGCAACATACTCATTTTTTTCCATTAGTAATCATACATGATCCCCTTATTGTTTCTAGGTGGTTAAGAGTAAGGCTGCCTTCAACCCTAGTTCAAAGCACAGACACATGATCTATCTAGGTCATAGGATTGACTCAAATATGGGCACAGAACCCCTTCTTGGGCAAACAGTTTTATTCTCAGAGTAATTTTTAGAAAGTGAAGTTGAACTAATGTGGACTTGGAGCTACTGGAAGGGCAATCTTTGAAATCATGGATGAAGGTGGATCTTTTATTGGTGTGAATCAGTAAATTGTTCTTGGTGTGGCTATCATATACTTTATCTGTTTTTGAGGTTTGTTTGTATTAGTTATTGGATGAGTGGTGACACGTGCAAAGGATTATCTCTTGCATGCTAGCCAGAGAGATTATGCAAACTAATTGTGGACTTAAAATACTGTGTCATTCTTTGGTAGACTAGAACATAAATTAATCTCCTTCCTTTTCCCTTCTCTTCTTTCCTTCTTTCTTTCTCTTTCTTCCTCTCTCCCTCTCTTCCTCTGTCTGTCTCTCTGTCTCGCTCTCTTTCTCTCTTTCCTTTTTCCTCCCTCTCCTTCCCTTTCTTCACTCCCTCCTTCCCTCCTTTATTTTTCTCTGTTTCTCTCTCTTCCCCCATTTTATTTATTGTGCTTTGACCTTAGGGATCAAGATTCAAGATAATCATGTGAAAAGGAGCCTTGAACTTGTTTCAACAAACATTTTATTTAACCTGAGATTCAGAAGTTCTTGATAAGGTTTTCTTTGAGATATAAACCCAGAGAGTATGAAATCTGAGGAAAAGGTTAAAGATCTGCCTTTTTTCCAAGAGAACACTTTGTCTTAAGATATAAAGTGATGTGCCAAGGTGACATAAGCAGTTACACAAAAGGATTAATAATCAAGCTTCCTACACTTGCAAGAGTTCTCTTTCGATGCATATTTGTGTATTAGCAAATGATCTCATTTGTGCTAGATGAATCTAAATAAGATTTCTCAGATAAGAGCATGAAATAGCTGCAGATGTTTCTGTCTTGTACACAGAACCTAATTATACTCATAAAAATAATAGCATCTGTGTTAATGCAAGTAATAGTTTAATATAGCTGTAAAACTTGGTAGAGGAATTTGCAAGTACAAGGAATGCTATGGATGTCTTCTTAGCTCCTCTGTTATATATAGACATATATGAAGCTGTTCGTGGACTTGTTTGACCTTGAATTAAAGGTAAAGATGACCTTGGAATGATTACAGTTATCTTATGAAGCTACTGAACTGCTTGAGACTCTGTTTCTTCATTGGAGAAGTGATTACCATGTGTACGATTTTAGTTTTTTAAGTAAAGATCAAATCAGCCAGTGCATATGAGGTGTGTCGCACTGGGCCTGGCACATAACATCTTAGCCTGTTCAGGGTTTTCTGCATCCTGGATCTCAATTTTCTGTAAAGCCCATGTGTCAGAGGCATGGTGCCCAACTCAGCACTATGGGAGGTTCCAAGGGACGTGTTGGAGCCCTTCTGACATGGAATCTAGGAGGTTAAGTAACTGTGAGCAAGACATAGAACGGAACTATGGGACCTTGGTCCCCTCTTCAGTTCTGGTCATGTTTGATTGTTGTAACAGGTTTAGGTCTTGCCACTATGAACTCTCATCATGATGTAATTTATCACTATAGGTCCAAAGCAAAGGGCCAATTGACCATTAACTCAAACTTCCAAAATTGTGAATCAAAGGAAGCCTTTCCTGTTTAGAAATTGACTTACATCAGATATTTGTTACAATAGCTGAAAGCCAACTAACTTAAGTTGCTATAATTAAATATCATAGAATGGGTAGTTTAAGCAATAAATATTTCTCACATTCTGGAGGCTGAAAAGTCCAGTGTCAAAATATCTAATGATGGTTTCTGGATTCATTTCCTTGCTTGGAGATCCTCAAATGACCTTTCCTCCATGCCCTCTGGGATAGAATGTTTTTCCTTCTTATAAAGCCACTAGTTCTAAGAGCTTCATCCCCATAAAATCTTCTAACCATGATTACTGCTTAAAGATTCATCTCTAAATGCTATCATGCTAGAGACTAGGATTTCAAAATATGAAGTGGGGGAGATACAATTCAATCCATAGTACATAATAAGTGTGCATTATAGGTTAGTGTTTATTATTATATTATTATAATTTTGCTGCTATATTGTTCTTCAGCTCAAAATTAAACTGTAGCCTAGGTTAGCTATTGAGAGTATTTATATTCTTACATATTTTATAATGCTTTGTTTACAATTTTGCTGATCTTCCTCAGGTATTTTGTCATGTAACAGACTGTGCTGTGAAAGTGGAGTAGAGTACATGTGTGAAATGGGCAACAGCCACAAGTTGATCTATTTGTATGATAATAGTACAGTTAAAAATAAATAGGCTACTATACTACTGAGTAATAGTACCACAATTTCAGGAAGCCAGAGAGTTCATTAGTTTCTTTTAACAACCTAACAAATAACATTTCACACATTATAATCTTCCACCAGGAACTCTGAAAAGGAAATTAAGCTTTTTGTGTCACAGACTGAATTCTATTGGTATGATATGTAGCTATCCTACTCACAGCAGTAAGACATTAAAGAGGGATAATACAGGGGAATAGCTGGGGAAGATGGACAGCAGGGAGTCCCTCAAAATCATGTTTGGAAAGAACTGTAAGGCTTTCTCATTTTTCTCCCCCAAATGTAAAGCATTCGATTTGAGCCAGGTGGTGTGTGTTTCAGAGAGTTCCTAAAGGGACTTGTTGAGATATCATGAAATTGAGGTTCAAATTGGAATTTTACTTGGTCATATTGGCGTCTTTTCTGTCATTATGCTTTGTATGGATGTTTATAAGTGCTTTTTGCCCCATTCAGAGTAGCGCATTTCAGTAGGATACTATTAAATGGTCAATTACCTTCTGAAACTATGGTTTTAAAACATTAACTTACATGCAGGACACCTAGCAGGCATCATAGGATGCAAGACTGTACTGGACATTGTGAATTTCTAACTGGCTCATGGGGAGCGGGAGGAGGACCTACATATTGAGTGTGCAAGCTATAGCTAGAGCAGCACTGCCAATTACATGTGTTGGGAAAAGTGAATACTTCCTATTTGTGCTTTCAGGTAGCAAGTAACCCACTGATGGCTTTTTAGCACTGAAAATGTGGTTAGTGTGACTGAGAAACTGAATTTTCATTCCACTTCATTTCAATTTAAATAATCATATATCTTGGTTATTTTTCTTTCATTGCTGAGACAAAATACTCAATGCCCAAAATTTAGAATGGAAAGGTTTATTTAGCTCACAGCTTGTGGAGGTTTCAGTTCATAATCAGTTGGTTCCAAGGTAGGGTGACAACAGTTCATGGTGGAGGAAGACAGCAAAAGCAACAAGAGAAAAAAGAGAGGAGCAGAGAGCAAGCATCTTTCCCTCCCTATATAGTATGCAAGCTACCCAACCCAGAGTAGATTTGGCACTCACACTGATAATCCCAGCATTGGACCATGAATCAATCACAAACTCTAGAAGCCTGTCCCTGTGACTGTATTCAGCTTTAGGGGACATCTAGATACAAACCATAATATTCCAGCCCTGGCCCCCCAAAGTCTCATGCATATCCCTTTATGCAAAAGATGTTTAGTCCATCTGCAAGAGTTGCTAAAGTCCTAACAGTTTCAACACTGCTGAAAAGTCCAAGTCCCAAGTCTCCACTGGGACCTAAAGCAAACCCTTAGCTGTGAAATGAAAAGAAAGTTATACACTTCCAACATTCAATGGCACAATATAGACATTTCTGTTCCAGATGTTGCAAAGAGGAGAATACAAAGATTGGGGCCAAAGAAAGTCCAAATTTCAGTGGGGCAAATATAAAGTTCCATAGTTTCATATGCAGCATCCAATTCAAGTTGCGAACTCCAAAAGCTCGGGTGATTCTTCCACCCCTATGGAACTTTTGGTTGGCTGTGGCTCCAATGGCTTCTCTCTTGGGCTGGCTTTGCTCCCTTCCTGCAGGAAAAGCCATGTTTCTGGCTTTTCCAAACTTCTGGGGTCTCCAGTTCACCTTTGGCTTCACTCTCACAGCTTCACACATTGACTTCTCAGGGATACACTGCCTGGCCTCTCAGACCTTCTTCTGAAATCTGGTTGGAAGTCTCTTTAACCTAAGAACTCTTACATTCTTTATGCACCTAAAACCCATACCACATGGATGATGTCAAGGTCTACCACCAGCTTGAGCAGTAGCCAGGCTTCTTTCTCTCTTGGTTGTAGGGGTTGAGTACCTGGATCACTGAGCACTCTGAATCCAATTCCAAGGAACAAATGCTCTATGCTGCTGCCATTCTGGCACTTGGTATGACTGTTGCCATTCTGGGACATGGTGCTCTTTTGCTTTTCCTCAAAAACAAAGTCTCCTCTTTCACTTTTGCAGTTTTGAAGCTATAAAGAGTGGAATCCTGTGGCTTCTTGTGATGCCTTTGGGCCATCTTTCCTATTCTCTAGTTCTTTATAAGCAATCAAGATCTCCTGTGCTCTATCTTTTCAATCTACAGCTTTGCTGAAGCTTCCCTTCTGGCCAAACATATGACATTTTAAATCTTTCTGCTGGGCTCTTTGCTTTTGATTCTCAACATAGATCTGGCTAAAAGCCTCCAACAATAGCCATGCCAGTATCCCAAAATTAGACTGCCTTGAAATTTCTTCTGCTAGATTAATTAGTCCACTGCCCTTAATCTCAGTCTCAGGCCAAGTCTGTGGACAGGATTAAAATGCAGACAAACTTTCTGCCACGCCATAACACACATTGTCTGCAGTCCAACAGCCAATACAGTTCTTCTTCAAAGCAGAAACCTCCTGAGTGGACTACACAGGCAAGATTTCTGTCAGCCTTCTGATCTTCTGAGCTCTGACCAGAATCTCCCATACAGAATGGCCTAAGACATCTCTTAACCTTTCCAAACTCTTTCCATAAGCCATTTCCAAAGGTTATTGAATCACATGGTCAGGTATAGTCACAGCAGTGACCCCACCTCTCTGGTACCAAATTCTGTGTTGGTTACTTTTCTCTCATTACTGAGACAAAATACCTGACCCCATTAAAGCAGAAAAAGTTTATTTACCTAACAGTTTGTGGAATTTTCAGTAGATAATCAGCTGACTCTAAGGCAGGGTGGTGTGGCAGAGAAGCAGCAGTTCATGGCGACAGAAGACAACGAAAGCAGCAAAAGCAAAAGGGTGGAGCAGAGAGCTAGCCTCTCTTCCTCCCTTATATTGTATGCAGGCTACCCACCCCAGGGCGAGTGTAGCACTGCATTGGACCATGAATCAATCACAAACTCTAGAAGTCTGCCCCCATGTGGCTTTGGGGGGACATCTAGACACAAACCATAGCACCATATCTAGTAAAGGACTATCATATTGGACCGAATAGTTCTAGGTCATGAGTAAGGTCAGCTGCAGCTGTACTAGCCCTTGCTTTCCTGTAAAGCCCCCTAAGGAATTCCCATTGTATTTCCACAAAGTACGGATAGAAGCATCTCCAGCACTCAGGGTGATTCAGCTGCTGCCACCTCTGTGGCGTCTCACATTCAGCTCATAACTCATTTGCTCCCATGACAACCCTTATTTCTCATTTTCTTTTCTTAGTTGATACTGAGTTTTGGGTTTTTCTTCAGGGATTGCCTTGAAATTCCAGGTAAGAACAATGGTACATGCTTCAGACTTTCTCTCATTCATGACTATTGGCCCCTGCTGAGATCATAGCCATTTTTGCGGTTATTATTATCTGGCTCCCTAACAGGCTAATGTTCCACATAAGCAGGAACTCTTACTTCTGATTATCGTTATATTCTGTAACAACATAGGACATGGCAAACAGGAGGTTTCTAACATTTATTTTTGAACAGTAAAGTTTAATACATGCAAATTACTTGGGGTACTTGTTAAATACATATTTCATTATCTCATATCCTCAAATTTACATCAGTAAAGAGTTAGTAGGTGACTGGAGGTTCTCACTTTTAACAGGTTTTAGCTGTCTATGACTTGTCTTCTGAGAAACTTTGTTTGAGGTAGTTTTCAATAATAGTGAAGTTTTCTGTTTTATTTTGGTGAAAGAGGCCATGAACAGTAGTTTCAAGAATTAATGGAGGAGCCCTCCTTACTTTTCCATATGATATATTTGAGCAAATCTGGAATGGAACAGAACAAAGCTAAAAATTGTTGCTGTTATAATACATCAATGTGCAGTTTTTTAATGCATCTACAAGCAATACCTATTCCAATAAAATAAATATTAAAGAGCAATTTATATGGTATAGGAAAATGAACCAGGTGTTCTATTGAATTGAATAAAACTGTGATGCAGTTGCTCAAAATATGCTGCTCTTAGCTCACTGATTAGTTGTGATAAAATATTTAAAAGGAAGGAAATAACATGCCTGAATTAAAGTGAAGACACATTGACTACCAAGGTCATTTGCTCTGTGGATGCAAATTGTTAATGTGGAGGAGGAATTCAGCTGAACATGATGAAAGGAATGAGGGATATCTTGGGACACCTGGGTGAAGGAAGGTGGCCTATGATCTTCTTATGTCAAATGTGGAGCAGAAAACCAAACACCTCACTATTCTGTGTTTTTTCCCTTTTCTGGTGGAAAACATGTAGTCTAAAAAGAAATAAAACCTCCCCCCCCGAATGTTAAGGGACATGAAAAAAGCTTTGTTCAGTTAATGTGGTAGAACTTCCTTCTCTAGCCTATTTGAATCATTTACTTAGTGCGTACTTGTTACACGATTAACAGTGCTCAAATGTATCCTCTCTGGAACCACACTTACTATCACTTACTAGCATTCCAACTTGCAAAGTTGCTGGAGACTCAAATGCCTGCATTTTCTTTTCTTTAAAAAGAAGGCAATAATAATAATAATAATAATAATAATGATACCTATTTCATGGGAATTTGGTAAGGAATAAATGAGTAGTACACTTTAAAAGCTTAGGATAATGATAGCATTACAGAGACTATATTTGCATTACTTACTTTTGTTTTTGATTTGAGTGCATATTTGTTCCATGTGTCCTTTAAGGTGAAAGTCTTGAGGTTGGTATAGTATATAGTCTTTTGAGGGGGCTGTATTAGTCATGTTTCTTATCACTGGTACAAAATATCTGACAAGTGCAGTTTAAAGGAAAAGAGGTTTATTGTGACTCATGGATTTGGGGTTTCAGTTCATGGTTGGCTGACTCCAAAGCAAAAATGCCATGGTGGAAGGGCATGGTAGAGGAAAGCAGCTCACTTTATGGCAACTGAAAAACAGAAAGAAAAGGAAGGAGCCAGAGAGGAAGATAGACCCTCCAAAGGCACCCTGACATACAAATTTCTTCTAACTAAGCCTTGTTTAGCAAAACAAATGAGGTTTTCAAGGGATCATCTACTGATAGTAACAGTACCTCTTGACCCAATCACCTTCCAAAAGGCTCACTTTTGAACACGTGATACTTTGGGCGACACTGTAGATCTAAACCATAGCAAGAATAAACAAGATCGTGTACAATAAACAAATACTACTAATTTATGATAATGAGAGTCATAATTAGCGATTCATAGAAATGTTATAAGATAACAAATGGAGCCGGGCGTAGGCGCATGCCTTTAATCCCAGCACTCGGGAGGCTGACGTAGGAGGAGTGTTGTGAGTTCGAGGACGGCTTGGACTACAACGCGAGCACAAGGCCGGCCTGAGCTACATAGTGCGACCCTGCCTCAAAAAACCAGGGCCGGGAGTTTGGCTCAGTGACTTAAGCGCCTGTCTGGCAGGTGCGAGGTTGTGAGTTCAACCCCCGGTGCCACACACACACACAAAAAAAGGATGATGGAGAAGTAAAACTGAAAGAAAAGCTACTTTAGGAGATTGATAATGTTAGTAAGTAAGAGAATTTTGCATTGTTCATGTATTTACTTCTCATAACAGGTCCACGTGGGTATTATTATTCTCTAAAATACAGAGATCTCCAGGCCACGTAGGTAGCATGAGAAGTTTGACTTCAGCAACCATGACCATAGTTACTTGGTACGTATTGGTGGATTTCGTATAGATGCTTTAATCTGGGAAGGTAAGTAGAATGAGATATGCACATTATAAGGAAAAACATTCTAGACAGGCAGGGGGTGGGCAACTAGCACACAGGCATTAATAAGCAACCACCCACCTGGTGTGGTGAAAGAGCGGGAGGTATTTGGATTAGAGAGAGAACAGGAACATGTAATGAATGGAGACCATTTTTAGTGGACTCAATATTAGTGTTCCCTCAGATTTCATGTTGAAATCCTGTCTTTCAGTGTGGTGGTGCTTGGAGGTGGGGCCTCAGAGAGTTGATTAGGTTAGAAGGGGGAAGGATCATAAATGGGATTAGGGTTCTCATAAAAAGACACCAAGAAGCTTGTTTCCTTTTCTTTTTCTTTCACTTTTTTCTGTTTTGGTTTTCTCACTATGTAGTTCAAGCTGTCCTTGAACTCACACTCCTCCTGTCTCAGCCTCCTGAATGCTGAGTTTACAGGGTGTGCCACCATGCCCCACTCCTCTTATTTTTTCTTATCATATGAAAATATAAGAAGTAGACATCTGCAAACCAGGGAGACAGTCTTCGTCTAAACCTGATCATGTTGTCATCCTTATCTCTGACTTCCAGCCTCCAGAACTATAATAAATAAATAATACAGTTTATACCACCATTCTATGACAAGTGGTAATAGCATGAGCTAAGACACCTTGCAAGAATTTGTCTCTTATACCAAGATGGAAGGTCATTGAAAGACCTTGTTTTGATGACCGTCAAAGGAAAATGTTCAGATATAATGAGTAAAAAACCAAGGCATACAGTTGTATGAACAATATTATTTTAGAAGATATTCTGGAAAAGAATGCAGTAGCATTCTAACAGTAGCAAATACGTTGTGCATGGAGAGTGTCTGGTTTTATTTCTTGCTTGTACCTTTCAGTATTTTTCAAGTAATATGAAATAAGTGTGTATTATACTTGTAGTCAGAAAGCAGAATATCTTTTTCTAAAACATAGATGGTAGCTAACCCACCAAAAGGAAAATACCAATATCAAATAATATATTATTGAAGTTTTCTAGTGAAAATTTTTCACTGAATTCTGACAATTTGTTTAATAGAAACAAATTTCCTTTGATAAAGAAAGACTTTATGTTGAAAAGTGATTTTATTCAGACTTAAATTTAAGATAGGCACACTATTTTTTTCTGGCATCATAGGTTTTCTGTGTGTAAATCATTTTTATAAATGCAGAATTAAACTTGTCCATTTGCAAATTATTAGATTTAAATTTAAAGATATCTTCTTAAATTTCACGTAAAGTTTGGGAGACTACAGAGTTAGTCTTAATATGTAAAATATTATGTTCTGTAAAAATATTGTAATTTTATTATATCTTTGAAATGTTAATTTCATGTTGGGATTTGGATAAACTGTAATTATGTTATAATGATATTCACATTTACAAGAAAACCATATGAATAGAAAGAGATTTAAGTATGTATCTTTCATATGCTTTTATAATTGTTCTCTTCTGCAGTTTATTTTTTCTATTCTTATTAGAGAATGGCTGAGTGTTGGAGTTCAAACAAAAAAAAATTGTATTTAAAATAATACTTTCTCTATTTCCCATCATTTGAATTGAAACCAAATATACTGTATCTATTATAAATATCTCTGTGATCAGTAGCAGATAATTCAGATTTTGTTAAGGAGTAATAGGAAGTTATTAATATTTATACAAGAAAAAAATCCAGAGAAATTTATCTTTGAATGTCAGTAGATTAAAAGAGTGAACCACATCATGAGAATTTTTTTTCCACTTTCACCTCTACTTTTAATTTTGTTGGCTGAAGCACAGATAACACTAAATGACTCCTTCAACTGGCAAGATGTCTGTAGTAGCATAACTTCCCATTATTTAAGCTAAGGAGTAGGAGAAAGCTGAAATTTCTTTCTGGTAGCTCTTCCATAAGTCCTGCAATTTGTTTTGGGTGTCCCATCTAAAATTGCGTATCTATAACCGGATCAAGTTAAGACTGACCAGTGAATGCCACAACTCAGTTCACCCAGGAAGTTAGTCTGGACCTGGCTTCCTAAATGATCTTCAGTGGAAATCAAGGAGCAAGTGTTGAGTGGTAAATGTCAAAGATTCATGGAATAAACATAGGCAGAAAATTCTTTTGTAAGTATCACAGTCAGATTTTGGTGCCTAATAACCTCAAAACCTTCATTGGCTTACTGTAAACATATATTTTTTTATTTTCAAGTCTTCTGTAATTAGTCAATATCTACCTGAGGTAAATTTCTCTAATGGTAAATGGCATGAAAGCCAAAAAGTTAAGCAGATTATGAGATACCTTCAGTCCACAGTTGGGACACCCTCCCTTTTGCCTACCTTCCGTTGGATAAAGAAAATCATATGACTAAATTTCTTATGATCAGGATGAAGCATTGTGCTCTTCCCACTTTATTGGTAGACAGAACAAATTCATATGACAAAGGAAACCGATTTGTAATTCTAACGCAGGACAAAGGCAAAGAATTGAGAGAAATGATCTAGCTTACCATATTAAGTTTCTAGAGCTCCTTCAGTGGAAAAGTCAACTCTCAGAAGATTTTTCGAAACTTCAAATCTTCAAATACAATTTTATCTTCACTTCGAGTTTATTGTTAAGATCCAAGAAAATTGAGTGTATCACTATTACATTTCTGTCCCAATTAAATTATATACTTAGATCTGTAGCCATCTCTTGGTATCTATTGGAAATTGGTGATAAGATCACCCTGCAGATGTAAACTCTGTAGATGCTCAAGTCCCTGACATATAATATTGTATTATTTACATAAAAGCTACACATATCCTCCTGTATACTATAAATCATTTTTAGGTTAGTTAGCATACATAATATAATGTAATTGTAATTGCTATGTAAAAAAACTATTTTACTTT
Organism: Dasyprocta punctata; assembly: GCA_004363535.1. Taxonomy (NCBI): domain Eukaryota; kingdom Metazoa; phylum Chordata; class Mammalia; order Rodentia; family Dasyproctidae; genus Dasyprocta; species Dasyprocta punctata. Next base: position 49,432 of record RJWM01007705.1, on the reverse strand, counting down.
ATTATTTAGAGAATAATGATAAAAAAGCTTGTATAAGCACAGTAAATGTGCAATTTTTATTTTTTAAATCTTTCTGATCCATGGTTGTCTAAATTCATGGGTGCAGAGCATGCAAATGCAGAGGACCAATAGTAATTTATTTGAAAGGTAATTGATCAGAGAATGACAAACTTTAAACTCACATTTAAAATTGTGACTTGTGTTAACCATTTTATAATTTTGAATATCATACTTTTTTGAAATCTTCACAATAGTTCTAGCTACTGAAGGATTTAGGTCTCAAGTCTTAATTTCCAGTGAAAGTTTTTACATTACCTTTGATTAATTTCCTCAGGAATGCTTTCTGAAGCCTACAAAGGAAATTTAGGTTAAATCACCCTTAATTCTGAACACGCTGGGGGTTGGCTGGTTAGTGTCATAACTTTAATATGAAGTAAGTGTATTTTTTCAGGTAATTTGGTAAATCATAGCAGTTATCATAGCATATTATCCACCTGTGTTCTGACTGATGGGTAACATGTTCTAGATGAGAAATTAGGCATTAGTTATACACAGCTGCAGCTTGTTCACCAAATACTTCTTTCAATCACTTTTAGCTCTCTCTTCCTGGATAAATTGGCAACGTGCCTGAAATAGGTATTTATTGTTCTGTTTGTATGTAATTCCAGGCTCCTCACCCAAGGAACATTTATACACTATTAGATACATTTCATTCATTTAATTTTATTATACATATCAGAATGTAGTAAATGATATACACTAAATAGAACATACATACTAATCCTGTCACAGTAAATTAACTTTATACTTTTAATCAACCTTATACATTAATTCCTTTAAGGTTATCCTTTACAAGTATGATAATTTAACAATTAATTATATCATGAGTAGTTGCTACCTATGTGTAATTAGTGTATTTGGTATATTGATGATTAAGTCATTGGTTAGGTTGCCAGTATACTGTGGTGGTGGTGCTACGAAGCAGGGCTTCTCAAGGCTCACTACTGAAATTCAGTACCCTACAATTCTTTGTTGTGGGGAGTTGTCTTGTGTAATACGCCATTGATTATATATCTGGCCTCTACTTATTAGACACCAGTAGCATCTCCCCAACTCTAGAGTGTGTTATACAAAATGTCTCCAAACTGGCAAAAGCATACCACAGAACAAAATCACCTCTGTGGAGTACAACTGTTAGGAAGTGATTTTAAAGATCAGGGACACATATTAATCATTCCCTTCCATCCTGCCAATTTTATTTAAAATTGTTGGCTTAGGAATGAGGGGAAAATTGAGGCCACTATAAAATATGCCTATAAATTTGAGTAACAATGATGTATTTGGTGATATACTATGTACCCCCAAATCCTCATATACTTTTGATGGGGCTGAGTCTAGTGCCAGGATTGGTGATGTGAGTGCTGCACCCCCTCAGGGTGGAGCTGCCATACAGTGTAAAGGAAGGCAGGACTTCCTCTTGTGCTCTTCCACCCTCTCTGGCCAGTGCGCCTTGCTGCTCACGGCCGCCATGAATGGCAGCCCTGCCACGCCACACTGCCTTGGAGCTAGCTAAGTATGGACTGAAACTCCCAAGAAACTGTGAGAAATAAATCTTTCCTTCCCTAATTTTGGGCATCAGGTATTTTGTCTCGGCAACGAGTGAAAAGTAACTAAGACAAACGATTACATAATAGAAAAAAATACTTATGTTCTTTAATTGAGGTGTAGACCTTTATAATATAGTGAGGTTTTGGTCTTCCAAGACTTTTTGTGTTCTTTGCATCACTGATGGCATTCTTTTCTCTATTATTTTTGTTTTTATTATTGTTCCCTTAGTGTCTACTAATTTAGGACATTGCATTTACTCTTCTCTTTGCTGGGTGAAGCATTTCAGAACACATGCTATTGTGAGGAAGCTCCATTATGTCTACAAAAAATTTACTCTAGTAGGCATTTTCTGTAAATTTGATGAGTCCAGGGAGCGGGAATACTTTGCATTTGGAGAGACAATGATTTTGGATTAATCGAATATAGCTATTAAATAATCTTGTGCCTCTAGTATACTAGGTGATGGGGATAACATGAAGTTTCAACACATTGACATCATTTCTTTATAAACATACTTTGCTTGTAAACCCACTAAACGATTTTGAAAGTCTTGACTCAGAAGTTTCAGGTCTAAATCCTAGAGAAAAAAAAAAAACCTGATATGGCAAGGAAAATGAGTTTTGATTTAAAAGAATGTATTTTAGTTTTGACTCCTACCTACTTGTTGTACAATTTTAGACAAGTTGTTCAAACCCTGTAATCTGTTTCCTCAACCTTGAATGGAGATAATATGGATTATTGGTATGCATTGGGAGTAGACATAATATGTTGGTTAAGGACTGGTAAATACATATTGAAAATTTTTTCTGAGCTTATTCTTTATACTTCCTTTCATCTCATTCTTTATATTTAGCACTATTTCAAAGGCTACCAAATACCTTCTTACTGATTAATTTAGAATATTCTTGACAGTTTTTTTTTCCTGAGAAATTCTTCCTTTCCTGGAATTGGTCTGTCTCAAACACTCACTTCTGCCATTGTAGTGCAAAAACCATCATGACCAACAGATGAATGAATAAAGACAACTATATTCTAATAATGCTTTATTGACAGTTAAGCAGTTGATCAGATTTGGTCTATGGATATAATTGTTGACTCTTACTCTAAACTACTTACAGCTTCCCATTGGCATCTTTTAGGTTTCTGGCTACAAAATATACTTATGTCTTTGATCATTCCCTTTTTACTTTCTTCACTGATTATTTTCCTGTTCACACATTACTGGTCTAGATTAAAAAAAGTGTCGGATGAGATGAGAAGGTAGATGTGTTTCAGAATGACAAAATCATTTCTTTTTTTACAAGGTTCTACCATCTAGATAAAATCTAATTCTCATCAAATCATACAAAATTCTTTGTTCTTTGATTTCTGCACATTTTTACACTTTCTTCTGACCAAATCTCTTACTGCCTGCTGACCATTCCAAGTTATTTGTATTTTCCCAAGTTGCTTGGAATTGGTATATATAAATTCTTCTACTTAGATGATTTTTTTCTTTACCTTTTCTCCAGGATGGGTTGTATTCATCAGTTGTATTCAGTTAGATTAGGATTAGCATTTATCCTAGTTTCTTTTCTTCTAAGACTTCTTTGACTCCCCATTCAAGATTGGATTAGGACTTTTTGTACATGTTTTCTTTTATCAGTGTCTTCACTTCTGTTTCAACTTTTCTCATGTTGTTTTGTGAGTCTACATTTAAGTAAAATGACTAATATAAAAATAAACAAAGAAATAATATGAACCCTCAGCGTCACTGAGAATGTACAAAAGTCATCTCATCTATGCATGGTAATGGAAATGTAAAATGGCAGTTTCCTAGTTTCCTAAACACCTGAACATGTGATTACTATGAAGCCAGGGATTGCATTTTTTGACATTTATTCCAGAGAAATGAAAATATTTGCTCACACAAAGCATTTTACATGAATGTTTATTAATATGATTAGTGTGATATTGAAATAATCCTTCAAAAGGTGAATGGTTAAATATCATTTATTGGTTTACATGGAAATTTGAATGTTGTGTTATAAGAATTGCTCATAGTTGAAAAGATCGTCTCAAAATCTTGCATACACATTTATATAACACTATTGAAGTAACAATTTTATGGAGATGGAGAACAAATTAATGGTGACCAGTGGTTAAAAACAATGGGGTTTTTGTTTTAAATGTGGGAGAGTTCCAAATTTTTGTTATAAAGGTGCTATGTGTAAGGCATCTTCCTTTTTAATGGAACTGTTTTACGTCTCACTACATCAAAGACAGTACCTTGGTTGTGATATTGTAGTATAGTAAAATATTGCCACTGGGCAAAATTGATTGAAAAGTGCAGATGATTTCTCTGTATTATTGTCTACAACTGTATATGTATCTCTGACAACAGTGGTACCTCAGTTCATCAACTTCATTTCACGATTCTGGAAAGATGGCCACATGCCCATTTATTCAGAAACGATGGCTACAGTCCTGCTTGTTACCTGATGCAGAATTCATGAACAAAAACAAAATTTTGCCAAATGCTTCTGTTTGTGGACCAAATTATTAGCAAACAAAAGCATTTGTGAACTAAGGTACAACTGTATTTCCAAATAAAATATAATTCATGGTATCAGCCTGGTTGGTTCCATGATAAACTTACAGATGGACTGCTGTGGTAAAGCAGAGAAAGGAGGCTCATTCACAGAGACCAAAATATCATAGACTTGGGTCTTGATGATACAGTGTACATCCCACAGAGGAACAGCGGGTGAAAGTTTTGCCAAGCTGGTGAAACGTTTAATATCAAAATTGTTTGGTGTAGCAGTTAGATCATGGGACATTTTTTATCCTGCAATACACTGTTGTTTGCGTCTCTGTGGTGCATGTGAGAGCTTCATTCACATAATTGGTGCTTGGTATACCAGTCCAGGTTCTTCAGAGAAACAGAGCCAATAGAAGAGCAATAGAGAGAGAGAGAGAGAGAGACAGACAGACAGACAGACAGACATAGTAGACAGATATAGATATACATATCTCCACATATGTGTATATATACATCCATGAAGGTGTATATATATGCATGTGTGTATACACACAGGCACATGCAAAAAGAGGAAAGATTTTAATACTGAATTTGGCTTATAAAATAATTGAGGCCAAAAGGTCCCACAATATGCTACCTATGAACTGGAAGACAGGAAGGACAGTCAGTAAAATAAGTTTAAATTCAAAAGCCTGTGAAATAGAAGGCCTGATTCCTGGTGGCAGAAGGAGATGAATATCCCTGCTCTGACAGACAGAGAATATATCCCTCTTTTACCCTTTTGTGCTATGTAGCCCACAAGGCTTGGTCAGTACCCTCCTCACTAGTGAGCTTAGTGTTCTTTTGTCAGTCTACTGCTTCAAATGTTAATCTCTTCTGGAAACATATCATGGATATACATAGAAATATTACTTACCAGCTACCTGGGCATTCTTTAGTCCAGCCACATTTATTTCTGAAATTTACCATTACACTTAGAAAATATGTGTTTTTTGCCTAATGACCCCTGTTTGATTGATATTTGCATATCTTTTAATTGAGTAAATAAAAATACACTAAACTTTAGTCACCATACTGCGTGTGAACCTTTATAGCGGGTGAATACGATCAGGGTAGTCTTCCAGCCCATCCTTCTCCAGCTGTCCTCACATTGCCAGTATATAACATACTACACAGGATGGTCTCATAACTGTCTCTGGAGTGAAGTAAACCTATGAGTTTTGCAAGAGGAAAGCACCTGTTTAGATGTAATGACTAAAGAACTTACCAATCTCAACAATATTTATTTGCAAGGCATAAAAGTATACTTTGAGTATTACCTGTTTATAATAAAATGATTTCTTTATTTTACATTAAATGCATCACAAGTAGAATATTAAGCAAATATGAAATAAAGTAAAAGAAATTAGTAATGAAAATCCTAAACTCTGAGCTAAAATTTACAATTTTAACTAAACTGGTCAGGTGATACTCATTTTTACTCCTTGGTGTCTGTTCATTCATTAAAAAATGTAATATATGAAAAGCACTAGTACAACACTAGTGTATTTGAATATACACATGTGGACAAGATGATAGGTAAGCACATGTGTATATGTACATGCACTCGGCTTCTTTTAACTTAACATCTGTCTGTTCAGGACAAAATTGTTTTCTCAATGCCTGTTATTGTCTACTTCCTGTCCTGAGCATTCCTTGACTATATCTTGCAAAATCACCTCATATGTTAAGCTTTTTTTTTTTTGACTTTTTTTTTAAATTTAAGAGTAAAAAAAAGACACATATAAGAATTTTTTAAGATCTCTGAACATATGTATGCTGGGAATATAGAGAAGAATTAGCATTAATTAAAAAAATACACCTTTTACTACAATATAACCAAAATACAGAAAGAAAAAAATGACAAATGTAGGTTTTCTCACTGACCCATTGTACTTAATCTCAGTGTTGGAATTAAGACATACAATTTATGGAGAACACATCCTATTGTTTAGGTCATTAGAGCAGACTGAATTTTCTTTTTGTACCGAGGATATAACTCATGACCTTGTGCTTGCCAAGCAGGTGCTTTTGCTGCTAAGCTAAATCCCCAGCCCTCAGACTTAATGTTCTAATGAGCTGAAAGCACTGTCTCTGCCATATGGATGCAACATTTTTTATATACGTGTCTCGCTATTTCACTATACTATATTTTCCAAATGAATAATCTGAGATAAAAATGCATTATACAGTGTTACATTTATTCATTTTTTACCAAGTCTTACATTTGATAGTTCGTTGCTCATTGCATGTTTGCAATAATGTAAAGAATACACATAAAACTTGTAGATTTGTGAAAGCTCACAGATGAACTGGAAAATATCATTATTTAAATTAATTTAAAAATTGTATCTTGCTGCCAGGCGTGGTGGCTCATGCCTTTAATCCCAACACTAGGCAGACTGAGGTAGGAGGAGCATTGTGAGTTCAAGGCTGGCTTAGACTACAACATGAGCAAGGCCGGCCTCAACTACATAGTGAGACCCTGCCTTAAAAAAAACTGGGGCCGGGAGTTTAGCTCAGTGGCTTAAGCAACAGCCTGGCAGGTGCAAGGTTGTGAGTTTGATCCCTGGTACTGAAAAAAAATATATATATATGTCTTGCTATCAATAAATTTCTTGATAATTCACAAGTCCATGAGGCATAGAGCATAATAAAACAGTAAATACAGTGATTCTGGTCTGGGGATATGAAAAAGAATGAGAATGGTCAATCAGAGAGAATTTAGTAGTAGCCTAATTTCGAATAATTCTTTGAACTGGCTGTACTTTCTTTAGTAGAAATAATGATGTCCTCAAAAATATTTTAGTGAAATTTAAATGGAATAATGTAAATAGTGCACCCAATTTAATATTTAGAGCATTTCGGTATCTAATATAAAAAATATATATTAAGATGAAATCATAAAAACAAAGTTCTAACAGTGTTCAGTTTTTGTTCTTGTATTATAATTTCTTGTGTTTTTAAATAATTTTCTTAAAAATAAATTTATGTTAATGACTGTGAAGTCTGATACTATAGTAACTATATAATTAGAGAAAAGATGACAATATTGACTGTGGCCTTTCATATTATTATGAATCACTGTTTCTTTGCATTAGCTTTGGGACCCATGGAAAGTAGGAATAAGGAATAATTGAAACCTTTAACAACTGTGTCACTGAGGGGGTTTATTGCACATCACTTCATTACCGTAGCATAAGTGATCGACACTGGGTAAAACGTCCTGATTTCACTAGAAAAGTGAATTGTTTTTTTAACTTTCAAGTGTATTTCTGCTGCTACAGTAAAATACTTCAGACTAGATAGTTTACACAAGTGCAAATTTCTTTCACACGTGTTTGGAAGCTGGAAAGTCTAGGACCAAGGCCGTGGCAGGTTTGGTATCTCCACAAGGCTGCAGGTCTTCATTTGGCAAAGGGTGAAAACGCTCCATCCCCACCACAGCAGAAGGACCAAAGGCTTCCTCAGTTGGTAGAAGGATTACGGTACAAGTAAAGGGATGTACCAATCCCTCCTATCTCTTGGATAAGATCCATAGTTCTATTTCCAAATGGCCGTCTTCTCATGACTTAATCATCTCCTAAAGGCACTGACTCTTCCTACTATCAGAATGGTTATCAAATATCAACATATGCATTTTAGGGTAAGATATTCAGACTGTAGCAATAAGGGTTGGGAAAATTTATTTAGATTAAGTACTACATGTGTTTATAGACTCGTAAAAGAAATATTTAAAATATATGCATATTTACAGTACATTTTACTTTGAGCAATTCACTTTTCTATTTTTTGATTAAGTTTATTGGTATATTTTAGGGATACATAATGATCACATTTATCAGGGAATTTGTACTTCTACCTGATATATCTTGATTCTATTTTCCCACCATTCCACTGCCCTCCCTTCAACCTTGCTTTCCCTTCCTATTTACAGAAGTTTTGACTCCATTTTTTCTTCTTTTCTCATTTTTTCTTTTCTTTTCCTTCCTTTCCCCATTCCCCCTCCCTAGTTCCCCTTCCCATTTGAACATTTTCTTCCTATTTCTCAATATCTAATACATGTTTGTCCTTATTTACAGTATTGTTTTCTCACACCACAGAAACTATGCAGCATTTGCACATGTGTCTGATTTATTTCACTTAAGAGTATGGTTTCAAGGTGCATTCATTTACCTAGAAATTCCTCAAGTCTATCCTTCTTTATAGCTTAGTAGTACTCCATTGTGTAAAAGAACGACATCTTTATCCATTAATCGGTGGACTGACACTTGGGCTGTTTCCAAGATTTAGCTATTTCAAATTGTGCTGCTATAAACATGGGTGTGCATATATCACTGTAATATGATGTTTTTAATTCATTCAGAAAGACATAAGAAGTAGAATAGTTGGGTCGAATGGGACCCTACTTTTTTGAAGAATCTCCACACTGATTTCCACAGTGGTTGCACCAGTCTACATTCCCACGAAGAGTGGAGAAGGGTTCCTTTTTCCAAACAATGCTGCCAGCATTTGGTATTGGTTGATTTTTTGATGATAGTCATTCTTTCTGGAGTGAGAAGGAATCTCAGTGTTGTTTTAATTTGCATCTTGAGTAGTGATGTTGACCAATGTTTTGTATATTTATTTGCTGTTTGGAATTACTCTTCTGGGAAGTGTCTTTTCATTTTGGATGCCAATTTTTGGATTGGGTTTTTAATTTGGGAGGTATGATTTTTTTGAGTCCTTCATATATTCTAGATACTATCCCTTTGCCTGAGAAGCAGCTGACAAAGTGTTTTTCACACACTGTGGGTTGTTTTATCACTCTGATGGTGATTTATTTTGCAGGCGAAAAAAAACTCAATAAAATGAGTTCCCATTTGTTGATTCTTTGTAGTATTTCCCATGCAGTCAGAGTTTACTTCATGAAAACTGCCTATACCAATCTCAAGAGTTTTCTCTATTTTATCTTCCAGCAGATTGAGTGTTTCTGTTTAAGTATTTGAATCTTTGATCCATTTCAATTTTATTTTAGTGCATGGTGAAAGATATGGGTCTAGTTTTAATCTTTGGCATGTAGAAAGTCAGTTTTTCCAGCATTGTTAATTAAATAGATTATTTAAATTTGGTTATTAAATCTAGTAGTTTTCTAGTGGAGTTTTTGAGGTCTTTATAGAGTATCATGCCATGTGCAAATAGTGGTAATTTTACCTCTCCCTTTCCTATCCTTATTCCTTTTGTTTCTCTCTCTTGTCTAATTGCTTTGGCTAATGTTTCCAGAACTATATTTAATAAGAGTGGTGATAGTGGACATCCTTGTCTTGTTCCTGATTTTACTTGAAAGATTTTCAGTTTTGTCCATTCAGTATGATTTTGGCTGTTGGTCTGTTGTAGATGGCTTTTATTAGATTAAGATAAAGACTATCTATTTCAGTCTTCTATGAAATTTTTATCATGAATATGTGTTAGATTTTGTCAAATGCTTTTTCTGCATCTATTGAGATAGTCATATGTTTTTAGTCCTTGGCTCTGTTAACACAATTTATTACATTTATTTATCTACATATACTGAATAATCCCTGCATCCTGGTGATGAATACTACTTGGTCATGCTGTATAATCTTGATTGTTTGCTGCATTCTGATTGCCAGTGTCTCGTTGAGGATTTTTACATCTATGTTGATCAGGGAGATGTGTCTGTTGTTATCCTTTTTGGTTGGATCCTTCTCTGGTTTTAGTTTGGGGATAATGCTGGCTTCCTGCAATGAATTTGGGAGTATTTCTTTCATTAAAGATTTTGAAGGTTGCAGCCCTATGTCTTTTGTAAATTTCTTGTGGATTTCAGCAGTGAATCTGTCAGGGTCTAGGCATTTTTTATTAGGGTGATTTAATTACATCTTCCATTTCACTGACTGATATGGTTTATTTAGAATTTTTAAATCTTCTTGATTCAACTTTGGTAATTCATATGTATCTAAGAAATCTGTCCATTTCTTCTACATTTTCCATTTTATTAGAATACAGGTTCTCAAAGTAGGTATTAATGATCTCTTGGATTTCTACAAGATCCATCGTGATTGCAACCTTTTTATTCCTAATTGTACTGATTTGAGCTTTGCTTTCCTTTTTATTTCTTTGATAAGGTAGGCTAAGGGTTTGTCAATTCTATATAGTCTTTCAAAGAACCAACTATTTCATTCATTGGTTCTTTGTAATTTTTTCTTAGATTAAGTTGCATTAATTTCTGCTTTGATTTTTATAATTTCCTCCCTCATACAAGCTTTGGGATTGACTTGCTCTTCTTTTTCTAAAAGCTGGAGTTTCAACATTAAGTTGCTTATTTGAGCTTGCTCTGCTTTCCTGGTATGAGAATTCACTGCTATAAATTTGCCTCATAGGACTGCTTCTACTGTGTCTCATAAGTTCTTGTATGTTATACTGGCATTATCATTTAATTGTAGAAGCTAAATTTTTCTTTAATTTCATCTGTAACTCATTGGTTGTTCAGGAGAGTGTTATTTAATTTCCATGTGTTTATGGATTTTCGTAGTTTCTTTTGTCATTGATTTCTAATTTTATCACACTTTTGGTCTGATAATATACATGGGATAACTTTAATTCCTTTGCATTTACTTAATCATTCTCTATGAACTAGTATGTGGTCTACTTTGCAGAATGCCTGAGAAGAATGTGTATTCTGATGTTGTGGGACTGAACACTATAGAAATACACTAAGTTCATTTGTTTAAATGTTTGGTTCAGTTCTAATTTTTCATTGTTAACTTTTTGTCTAGTTCTGTTTGTTTGTGACAGTGGTGTTGTATTGAGGTCCCCCATTTTAATTGTATTAGTGCTTATTTGATTTTTCATGTCAGTTAATATTTGTTTTATACAGTTGGGTGCACTGCTATTTGGTGCATATATATTTATGATTGTTATCTCTTCCCCTTGGATTATTGCCTTTACAAGAATGTAGTGACCTTCTTTGTCTCTCTTAATCAGTCTTAGTTTGAAATCCACTTTGTCTGCAAATGGAATAGCTATTCCTATTTTTATGAGTTCCTGTTGCATAGAGTATTGTTTTCAATCCTTTGACTTACAGTCTATGCATTTCTTTTTGAATTAAACGTGTTTCTTGTATGCAGTAGATTATTGGATCTTGCTTCTTAATCCATTCCATTTCTATTCATAGTTTTAATTTTGATTTAAATTTTAGTTGATTTCTAACTGATAAAAATATAAAAATTCAATATGTATTTATGGATTTTCATGTGATGTTTTGACACATGTATACATTGTACAATGTTTGAAAAAGGTTAAATGTGTCTATCTCCCCCAAAATGTTACCATTTTTATGCTAAAAACCTTCAAAATGTTTTCAGCTAGCTTTTTGAAGCACTGTATGCATTTATGCACTGTATGCATTTATTAACAGTAGTCACACTACTGTACAATAGCACACCAAACTTCTTGCTTCTAACTGTAGTTTGGTACACATTATTCAACCTTTCTCCATTTTATTTTCTTCTTGACTTCCACAGTCTTCACTAGCCAGTGTTCTACTGCCAACTTCTCTGATAGCATATATTTTAGATGCCACATGTGTGTGAGATTGCGCGGTACTTGCCTGTCTGTACTTACTTTTCTTTTTCTTTTCTTTCCTTTTCTTTTTTTATTGGCATTGGAAATTGAACCCAGAGCTGTTGCACTGAGCTGCAACCCAGGACTTCATGTTTTTTATTTTGTGACGGTGTCTCACTAAGGTGCTCACGCAGAAGCCAAGATCTTCCTGTCTTTGCCTCCCAAGGTTTGGGATTACATATGTGCAGCACTGCTTTGGGGCTTATTCTGATTTTTGAAAGAAATGGCAAGTTATCACTTTTTATGTTCCTTATTTCTTATTTAATTCTTCTATGATCTTTCTTCACCTCTTATTTTCAAACACCTCACTACTGTCAAAAACAATGAGAGATAGAGAAGGAGAGAGGGAGAGAGAGAGAGAGAGAGACAGAGAGAGACAGAGAGAAACTATATTTTAGCATTGTCCCATAAGGGAGTTGATTATCACAACTTCTTTTCACAACTTCCTTTCTTTGTATTCTACTGCTAGTTATTTACAATTTATATTGGATTAGTTTATTCTAGGATTTCCCCTAAGACAAAAGACCTGGTAACCATAGCAGCATTGCCATGCAGTCTCTTGAATCCACAACAAAATGTATCTAGAAATGCTTAGTACAGTCTCCCAAAGCAAACATTGCTGTGATGAGTGACAAACTAAAACAATAGGAGCTGCTCCTGTTGCCATAGAAACAGGCCTTTCCATCTGAGCTGTTCCATCCCAGGATTCACAATCTACGGCTTTGCAAAGGTATGCACTTCTTAACTTCCCTACTGGTTTGCACTCACTGCCAGACTAACACTGCTGAGATGACTGGCATGGGAAAGCAATGGGGGCAACCCCTCATTGCCGTGGCAACCCAGGTTTTCAGTGATTTGCCTTGATGGAAAGTTAAAAGAACTTTGTAGCGGATGTATATTGTACCAAAATCAAATAACACTTAAAAAGTGTGAATATGGTAAGTTCAATGGAACTTAAATGCACACCTCATGCATTGGAGTCTAGTGGTATGTTTTCTGGCAAAAATTATATGCTTCACAATGTATTACTCACAACTTAAATAATGAAGTTCTGCAACAGAATAAACTTTATTTTCCTGAAAAAGAAATTTATATAAAAGGCAAAGAAGCTTTTTCAAATAAAATAACTGAGTTTTTAAAGACTGTTTTGCTTGAGTGTCTTCTGAAAGGATGTGTTCTGTTACATAACATAAGAGAGATAGATACCTCAGGTGAATTAGCTGACACATTTGCAAATAACCATACATCTGGAAGGAATTCCATCAACAAACTGATTATCAAAATATTGGATTTGTAAAGTTACAATAAGCTGGTAGTCCATTATCTTTATTTTAAAAATTAAGATGAGAAATAGATTATAAAAAAATGCATAATTTATTATATCAGCACTTAGTCAATAATCTGACCTATGAGGCAGGTATTAGAATTATCCACATTCTCAAGAGTTAGTGGTAACTCTGTGAGTAAAGGTACCATTCCTAACTGTGTTACTTTGCACAAAGTTACCAAAGAGAAATGATACAATAACTAGTGGAGAAATAGCCTTTGGACTCAGACAGCCTAGGGTAGAACCTCCATTTATTTTTTCGTCTTACTTTAACTCACACAATGTGTACATATTAAGTACCTTTAAAGAATTTAATCAAAGTGTGATTTTGCTACAAACTAAATGACTGTATGATTTAGATGCCATAGGTCACATCTGTATTTGTATACATGAATGAGGAGCAGACCAGTTTCCCTAGAACTGATGCAATAATTTGTGTTGTATCATAATAAAAAAGATACAGAATAAATCATAGTATAACTTATTTGACTTGTTAGATCGGATATCAGATGAAGGAAAGATGAATGGAAATACGGTTCAAATCCTATGAAATATGCATAAGGTAAATGTGTGGAGGTTCAGCATAGCTGGTCCACCTCAGATTATACAAAGACAGTCTACCATGCTAGGCAGTCATCAGTATGAGCTACTGACCACCTAGTATTGATCTAAGTAAAATATTTTATAAACAAGATAGGAACTATAAATGATTAAATGCTAGTTTTTACATTTGCTAGCTCTATAGTATTGATATTGTGCAAGCAACCCAAACTCTAAACCTCAATAAAGTGAGATAATCATCCTTAAGCTATAAAGTTGGTATGAAGATTTAATAAAATGTTAAATTTATAAGCATCTAAAGTAGTAATTGGACCACAGTGAAGATTCAATAAAAATTAGATGGTTCTGCTATTTGTTCCTGTGGAACTCAAAGATCAAGTCACAATGGATCATTTGTTTCGTCCTCAATAATAGAGGAAACCTACAGAGGCAGCATTCATTTACACAACAGCCAGGAAGACATGGCTTAGTGATACGTGCTGCTACTGTTCTCACCATCACAAATGTATTCTGGGTATGAAAAGAGACAGTGGGCTGGGGATATAGCTCAGAGGTGCAGCGCCTGTCTAGCAGGCATGAGGTCCTCAGTTTAATTCCCAGTACCAAAAAAAAAAAAAAGCCATTAATTCTCAAACAAAATAATATGTTTTCTTGTAAGGAAGTATGGAAAGTTTAGAAAGAGTGAGGGTCGAACTCCTTTGGCTTACAATTAATAAAGAGTTAGGTATAGCCTATAGCATGCACCTCATTTTCAGGCTTTATTTTTAATCAATGCTGTGATGGCTCCTTCTTTCCCTTTCTACCACTGCCAAGTATCAACCTGTTCAACATTACCAGAGTCCTAGAGTATATTCCATCAAATAAGTAGGGTAAACTGTGTGAAAGTGAGACTTGATTTTAATTTGGTAACTATGAAAGAAAGGCAGTAATGAAATATGAAGTGAAGAAAATGATAATTATTACCATGAATAAAATCATTAAACTTTAAATTAGAAACTAGGAGCGGGTTTTAGACTGCTATGACAAATTTATAAATGAACTGGTTCGTAAACAACAGGCATTTTTTCTCACAGTCCTGCAGACTGGGCAGGTCAAGATCAAGGAGGCGGCAGGTTGATTTAATGTCTGGTGAGGGCCTAATTCTTTGTTTAGAGATGGCACTTTTCCTCTGTTTTTTCACGGAGGAAGGGATAAGGTAGCTTTCTAGGGTTTATTTTATAAAGGAGCTAATCCCATTCATGGTGGCCTGTCCGCATAACCTAATCACCTGCAAAAGCCCAACTCCTACCAACACAACACTGGGGCTGATATTTCAACATATGAGTTTTGGAGGATACAAAAATTCAAATGAATGCAGTCTGCTGGTTCATTGAACCAATGTATCAGTACTTTCTGCATAGAGAAATGTGACTTTATAGGTATTTTTGACATAGGAGTCTCTAGTATTATTTTGAGCACATTTGATTCAGTCCAGGTTGAATGATGACTGACCCAAGTCACAGTCTCTTTCCAAAGGTGCCATGATACAGTTATTTATTCATCAGAAGCAGGAAAAGGAATGAATTACTGCGTGTAGTACAATAAAAAGGACATAAAATGATTCCTGTCTTTCAGATACTTTCCCATTCTTGCTATGGTATGTCCTAGAGTGAGGACACTAGGACCATGGAAAATAGTTGGGTTTTTATAGTAAATTCCCACTATGTTTCTATAAGCTAGCTCAAATTGATTTCTGGCAGAATTAAAGAACATATTAACATGCCTGTGGAATTTGTTTCTTTCATGACCAAATTACCTCTCCAAAAAAGAAATGAAAACTGTGACTTTTAATAATGTATATAAAAAATAGTTCTTAAATTTTAAGAGAAGGACTTACATACTAAGGAAATGTGACAACTCTTCACGCAGTTGTAGTGATGAATAGATCCTTTTCCTATTTTTAATAAGTCTTCTTATTGCCTACTACATACTGCCATATTGAGTAATTAAGCAATTGAAGCAGAAGAGAAAATTTATTCTTATTGACTGATATTAGGACATTTCCTACCTGTCTAATTAATTAGTATGTTGGTGCATATTTTGCTGATAAGATGATGGGCAAAATTCCTCTCTCTGTCTCAACACTGATGTTGGTACCTAATGCTTTGTTTGTTTGTTTTCTGTCTACATCAATTTCCTCTCTTGGTTGATCCACCTCAGTTTTTCTCTCAGAAGCTATTCTTCACCATTACTTGAAGTACTGATGAGACTACCAATTCATGTACTCTATCTTTCTCTGAGACTGCCCACTGGCTTCCATTTCTACATTCCCTGAGTACACCCCTACTGTTCTTCACACTAGTAAGTTATACCATATTATCTATGAAACTGCCTTCTTACTGTAAATATAGTTCCACTATTTGCAAACATAAAATACTAATGTAAATGTTTTCTCACTAAAAGAAACTCTCTGCCAATCTATAATACTGATTTATCTTTGAGTGGACAATTAGATACTTTATTTTGATTAACCTATTCTTTGAATTTTTTTTGTCTAGTTTAGCTAATATTCTACTTTTTTAATTTTGGTTTTACCATTTATGCTTTGATTCCACTTTAAGAATTTATAAAAGCATTTTCTGTTTTTTCAACATGATAGAATTAAATAAATAAAGAATATCCATTTTCAGTCTGCAAATTCACTATCTAGTTTAATAATTTGTGATTTCACTATTTTTGAGAACATTCAAGATCTTGAAAAGGAACAAGATTCAATGAAATTCCATAATATTAGTTTCACTATATACTTAAATTATCTAAAGTAGTGTTCTTCAAAATTATTTAAATTTTAAAAAATTATTTAAATTATTAAAGAACAATTAATATGATTTTCTGGTAGGTAGTTTATATATAAAAATCTCTTATCCATAATTATTCAACACATGTAAATTTACATTAGTTTTCTTCCTGTTTTTATACTCTCATAAGTGCCAATTTCAAATAATCATACAAGTATAAAATATCTAACACTTGAATAATTTGTTTTTCTAAGTAATTAAATATTAAGCATAATATTTAAACATGCAAAAAATGAATGAAATACATTTTATTGTGAGATAACTGTGGATGCTTAATGTGGGGTGTATATCTATGAATGTGTGTATGTGTGTATATTAATAATTTTTTATTTACACACACCTGACTTCTTCAAATAACTTTCTGTGTAATGGTTTTTTACTATATTTGTTTCTAATTTTATTCCTTAACTTGTCCTTTGCGATGAACCTTCACATGATAGATGGGGGTTTTAAATTATTTTAATTTTTATGGAGAATTTTGGTGCTATCCATAAGTAGAACTATAGAATATTTAATCCTCATATATTCATAGTTCAAAACCAGTGACCAGCGAACAATGGCTAATTGTTAATTTAAAGAATGTCCCTCATCTTTTAACATAGGCACAACATCATTATCACAGCTAATAACAAATGAGTCTTCCATTTCCAGTAATTGTGAAGTAGCCTATGTTAGATCTATTCTCCCTGAAATAATTACTAGCTCTATATAAATATATGAACAAAAATTGCTGAAAGACATTAAAAAGACATCAGATGCATAAAGAAATAAAAATAAATGCTGTCCATTGAATGGGAGAAG
Organism: Dasyprocta punctata; assembly: GCA_004363535.1. Taxonomy (NCBI): domain Eukaryota; kingdom Metazoa; phylum Chordata; class Mammalia; order Rodentia; family Dasyproctidae; genus Dasyprocta; species Dasyprocta punctata. Next base: position 32,115 of record RJWM01007705.1, on the reverse strand, counting down.
TAAATTTGGTAAAATCTATGTTTATCCAGTGCTAAACTCTCCAGCTGGCATAGGCATAAGAGTTGAAGGTACTGGGCAGTCTTGACTACTCAGTTACTGGAGAGTGGCACAGATAGAGGGATTAAAAATTGAAAGGAAGATATACTAAAATATTTAAACAAGTAATAGGAAGCCCAAAAATCTCCATACTGATTCTCCTGATGTCTGTAATTTATTGCTAAAGTGTAATCGTGCAGAGCAAGACTCCATCGAACCCAGAATAAAGCAACAGACACAAGGCTAAAATGTGAGCAAAATTTCACTGGCTTCCCCACTGGAGAGTAAGACTTTTGTGTTCACATTCTGCCAAGCTGCAGGTGCTTATCACAAGGGTAACATGCTTGGAAGAAAGTCAGCAGAAAAAGTCATTCCTGAATATCAGGAACAAAACCAAAACGAAAAATAGTGTGGCCCTCACAAAGGCTAATAAAAGCTTTTACAAGATTAAAGTGATTCCTCAATAATATAAATGTGTGCTAAAACTTAGGCCGGGAAAGGCAGAAAAACCTAGTATCTCAACAATGTAACATCTTCCATTTCCAATGTTATGATAGTATAAAAATTATAATAGATAAAATATTAGGATGAAACACCCATATTCAACAGCAGAAAGAGTCAATACAACCAACCCAAAGATGACTAAAATATAAAAGGCTTTGTATTATGATGTCAAATAATTTATAAAAAGAACAAAATAAGTGAAGGGATAGGATTTTTAGGGTGTGTGTGTAGAAATAAATCAACTAGAAATCCTAGAACAAAGTTAGTAATATTTGCAATTGTACAAAAGAGAATTGTTTGAGAATGTAACAGTTTTGGATATATCCTAACAAAGAAGCAGTGAACTTAAAGAAGGCATAATAGAAAAGTGATTGATCAAAATGTTTTTATTAAAATTCACAAGTCTAACTAATGTGTACATTAAAATCCACTACAAATGTACTTGTAAAAATAAAGTTCATGAGGTAAAAATTTTAATTATTTTAAAATTTTAGATCTTTCCCAATTTTTTCTATGCTGTTACCCTGTATTTTATACATGGAATGTGCTAGCCACAACTCTCCTGACATTTTCCTCTGTCACTAACTCAGTCTTCTTGCAAAGTTTTTCTTTATTCTTCAGCTCCTTTTTGCTGTTTAAACATCTTTCCTTTTCCCCTAAATAAACAAGCTCACCTTCTGTTATGGTTTATACACTGTGTCAACTTGAGAAGTCAAGCAGCTTAATTAAGTAATTCAGCAGCTCTACATCCTGGGGTGTAGAGCACAAGCAGTTGCTTAGTCATTGTGTCAATTTGAGAAGGTCAGAAATTTAACTGAGAGACTCAGCAGGGAGTCAGGGGTCTTACTTCCTAAATATCCTCATCCTGTACAAAGGGAGGCAAGGAGATTTGTGAAGCTACACCCACCCTGGAGGGAGGGGGGGCCTGTGTACAATATAAGGGAGGAGAAGAGGCTTGTTCTTGTCCCTTTTACTCTGGCTGCTTTTTGCTTGGCTGCTGCCTTGAAGTGTTGCCTCAGTGCCATGCCACCTTGCCTTGGAGCCAGTTGATTATGGACTGAAACCTCCAAAAACTGTAAGCTAAATAAACCTTTCCTTCCCTAATTTTAGGTGTCGGGTACTTTATCTCAGCAACTAATGAAAAGTAACCAAGACACCTTCCTTTTTAGATGAATGATATCCCTGATGGAAAAAAATGGATAGACCAATCTATTTTCCTGATTTTCATTATTCTTTTATTTAAAATTCCCCTTTTAGTATCTCAGTTAAATTCAACATGTTTTTCAGTACTAAATAGTGGTTTTTCTCTTGGCACTGAATAGATTAGTAAAAAAGGAAGATTCTCAGCCTCTTGTCCTGGGGGAATTTAAACTTCCTTGAAGGAGTAAGACTTATGTGAGAAGACCTTTTTGTTGCTTATCCAATACCACCTTCTTTATTTTCTGTTATCAAAACCCATTGTTTGTTGCTTGTTCATTTTTGTGAAACAGCAATATATGTACTTCTTCAGAGAGTAAACAGTATCTGCTATAAACTAATCATGTCTGTGCCTTTCTTACTGGCCAGATAGAATTTTATACTGCTATTTATAGCCATATGAATCTCTTCAAGCCCATGCAATTTAAAGAGAAATTTGAGTGTCTTGCAGGCGAGCTTTTGTTTCCTGAGAAGAAGACATGAACTCAGGATGAGAAAACCCTTTTTCCCTTGATTCCTAGTTTTCAATAGAATTGTGATTATCTGGAGCTTGTAGTTATGGGGCAATAAACCTAATAAAAATAAAACAAAAACTAGAAAAAACAATTTGTCAAGGAACATGTGTAAGTGGAAGAGGCTAAGTTACTGATGACTTCATTAAACTTCTGAGCAAGATTTTAACCTCCTATTTCTGAATGTTATTTTTAAGTAATTGTACTTCCGTTTGTAGTAACTGTTAGATTATGTTTTTAAGTTTCCTACCCAAAAAAGAAATCCTTACCAACCAAGACTGTATACGTGAACTGTTTAGAAACAGCCCAGGAAATAATATTGCACTCTGAAGAATCCACTTTGATGTTATCGTATTTTTTAAATCAGAAAAAAACATTATGTGAGTCTTGCCTTAAATGGTCAAGAATTATACTGATTTTTCAAGTTTTTCCAGCTGAAAAGCATGACTAGTACAGGGAAGTAAAACTAAAATTTATTTTCTAACTTTCTATTTTTTATGGAAGTTGAATTTACTGGCAAATAATATCCTGTGCATTTAAGTTACTTTTGCTTTCACTACCCTTAGTTAATGTGGAAATGCAAGTTCATAGAATATATACATATTTTTTTCTCGCAAAGTTTCAGAGTTGCAAAAGAATATTTTGACCCCTAAACATTTCTACTGTTGACTCTCTCTATGCCATATGTGTTAAACATTTGCTAAGACTTTCTTACATCCTCTGGTAATAGGAATTGGAATCACCATGTTTTATCATCTAGCAGTCTTTTCTATAGCTATTCCTTCCTTCTGCTGAGAAAAAAAAAATATGTTCTGTGTAGTTTCTAGTGATTTGAATCTCATTTTATGGAATCACTCATGAAACAATTCAAAGAAAACTATTTTTCCTTCCTTACATTATTTCTAATGTACTCTTCCTAAGTTTTTAAAAAAGCCAATATATACAAATTCTACCTGTTTATGGGATACCATATAATGTTTCAGTACATGTACACATATCTATCATCCCAAGCATTTATCATTTCATTATGGTGAAAACATTCAAGATCCTTTCTTCTAGCTTTTAAAAAGTGTATAGCACATTATCTATAATCACCCTACTGTGCAAGAACACACCAGAACTTCTTCCTTATATCTAACTGTACCTTGGTACTTAGTGGTCAGCCTTTTCCCTCTTTCCCTCTATGCTTCAAGCCCAACCTCTGGTAATCAACCTGTCAGTCTCAGTTACTATAAAATAAACATTTTTTAAGATCCTGCAGATGAGTGAATGTCTTTCTGTGCCTGGATTACTTAGCATAGTTATCTCCAGTTCCAGCATCCTAAATTCTAAAGGAGTGATTTACAGTACACTGATTTTTTTTTAAACTGTAGTAATTTTCTGCGTACCTTCATGGTATCTTTTATATCAGCTAAAGTAGCATCTATTCAATTATTTTCTTAAGGTGACTCATTTTTTTTTAGTTAAATAATTCTTGCTTTACTCTAAGTAGAAATAGGCATCACATATTTTCGGTATCTCAGTTACATTTTAGTTATAGACATTATAAGTAAATTTGAAATGAAAACTTAATGTTCAGCTGAGTCATATGTACTCATGTTTAGAAGCTGTGTATTAAATGTTTTCTTGTGCATATGTTTTCTGTCTTAAACTTTGCTCTGTCTTCTATGTCAATTCCCCTTTCCCTGATTCACTACCTTTTTCTTTCTTTTCTTCCTCTTGAAAAGAAAATTATAACTTCACTTAATATGAAGGTACAAAGTATAATGATTTTGAATCTTTCAAACTAAATGTATCTATCATTTCAGGGTTAGACATAGGTTATTTTTTCTCTTTACTATTGTAGCAAAATTTAGACTCTGGTAAGGCCTATGTCTTTGATCTGAAGTAAACATTTTTATTAAAAATTAAGAAAGGTGACACAATAAATTTTTTCTATGCATATTCAATTGGAACTATCCTTCCAATTGATATAATATATTTATCTATCTCAATTGGAAGAATAGTTATTTTAATAATTTAAATAACTTCTATAAATTCATTATAATGTAGTGAAATAAGCAACACTTTTGGATTACATTTATTTTCTAGGAAAATTTTGCTATGTCAAGGCAATTAAATATACCTTCCACATTTTTCAAATAAATATCATGGAACAATTTTAGTACTGTATAAATGAGAAAATTCTGTGAAGCTGTAATGCGGAAACTCAAAGACAATCAGAAATAAATTTATAGAGATTAATACATTTTAATAAAGTAAGAAAAACTTTTTTTAATAAATAATGTATATGATAATTGCAAATGCTTCTTGTTTTTCTTTTACTGTATTTTAATTGACAAAAATCATAAAATTTTACATATTATAGGATACCACGTAATGTTTTGATACATGTTTATGTTGAATACTGTTTAAATTAAGCATTTGACTCGTTAACATGTTACTTTTCAATACAATTTCTCACATAATTTTTATCGCATTTTGAATTTTATAGTACATTATTGTTATCAATAGTTATCTTAGTGTGAAATAGCATACTAGAATGCCATGACCCATCCTTCCAGTGAAGTCCTGAGAGGGGCGGGAGATGGGAGATTAAGAAAAAACTAGACACGTTGTAAAAGGAAAACTGGGCCCGGGTGGGACCTGACCTCTCTGGTGGAGAGTCAGTGACAACCTAGCATGGTCTGTGTCTTTATTTATACGCAGGGAGGAGGCCTGTGACAGGGCTGAAAGTGCAAAGTCTCAGTGTTTTGCTGAGAACACTGGAAGTGAAACGTTCTTCGAGTTACCTGTGCTGTAGTTAACAGAGAAGAACACTGAGGCCAGACACCTGTTGATAATGCCACTGAGCTGGAAGTCAACTTGTTTACAAGATCTTCCTCTGGCAGCCCATGTTCCTAGGACTGACTTTGTTCGAGTCCCCAAAACCTGTTGATGTGGCTCACCTCTGGCACTCCATGTTCTCAGGGCTGGCCTTGTTCTAGCCCTGAATGTATGGTTGATCTCCAGCTCAACTGCTCCCCACACTAGGGCTTCATGTATTTATCTAACTGCAATTTAGTACCCATTGCCATTCATTGCCTCACCTTTCCAGTGCTCATCCCGGTCTGTGGTAGCCACCATTGTACTCTCAACTTCTAGCAAATCAGATTTTAGATTCTACAGGTATGTGTGATTGTGCAGTACTTGTCTTCCTAGGCTTGTCTTAGTTCACGTAACACGCTGATCTCTAGTTTCATCCATCCTGTCATATATGATAAGATTTTACTCTTTTATATGGTTGAATTATATTTCCTTGTTTATATATTGATCAATTACTTGTATTCATTGATCAATTTATGGATGTTTAGGTTGTTTCCATTTCTTGGTTGTTGGGAAGAGTGCTATAATGAAGATAGGAGTACAGAATTCACTTTGACATACTGATCTCTTTTCCTGTGGCTATATACCCAGTAGTGAGATTGATGGATCTTAGGATAGTTCTACTTTTACATTTTTTGAGGAATCTCCATACTATTTTCTATGTAACTGTACTAATTTATATTCCTACCAACACTGTGGAAGGGTTTGTCTTTCTCCACATCCTCTCCAGCACTTGTTATCTTCAGTCTTCCTCCTAATAGCTATTTCAACTGAGGTGAAGTGTTTTTTATTTGATTTCTCTAGTGGTTACTGAACAGAATTTTTTTTCTGCTGCACAATCCTTTTAGACATTTGTATGTCTTCTTTTGTGAAATGTTTATTTAGCTCTATTTCACATCTTTTAATTGGGTTATTTGTGGGGCAATCTGCTTGTTTTTGCTATTGAGGTTTTTGAGTTACTCATATATTTTGAATCTCAGGCCTTGTGAGATATATGTTTTGAAAGTGTTTTCTCCCATTTTATTGGTTTCTCTGGACTTTGTTGATTGTTTCCTCTCTGAATAATCTTTTTAATTTGTGCATATTTCCACTGTATTTTTTTGAGTTTTGCGATCCTGTCCAAAAAGATTTGCTCATTTCTTTATCTGAACAATTTTCTCTATGTTTTCTTCTGGTAGTTCAAAGATTTTGTTCTTTCATTGAAGTGTTTAATTCATTTTTAGCTGAATTTTTATAACTAGAGAGAGATGTCTAATTTTCTTCTTCTGCAGGTAGATATCTAATTATCCCAGCATTATTTAGTAACTCCATGGTTTATTAGCACCTATGTTGAAAATCTGTTTGCCATAGGTGTATGCGTTTACTTCTAGACTCTCTTCTCTGTTTCATTGGTCTACATGTGTGCTTTTATGCCACTATTCAGCAGTTTTTTTTTTTTTTTTTTTTTTTTTTTTTTTTTGCGGCACCGGGGATTGAACTCACAACCCCGCGCCTGCCAGGGCAGGCGCTTAAGGTACTGATCCAAACTCCCGGCCCTGGTTTTTTGAGGCAGGGTCGCACTATGTAGCTCAGGCCGGCCTTGCGCTCGCGTTGTAGCCCAAGCTGGCCTCGAACTCACAACGCTCCTCCTACATCAGCCTCCCGAGTGCTAGGATTAAAGGCGTGCGCCACCACGCCGGCTTGCAGCAGTTTTATAACTATGCCTTTGTAGTATGTTTAAGTCAGATGGTGTAATGCTTCCTGTTTTGTTGTTTTGAGTACTCTTTTTCCTCTCCCCGTGTAATTCCATATATATTTTAAAATTTTGTCTATTCCTTAAAAAATTTCATTTTTTTTTAAAGAGGTTATACTGAATCTGTAGATCACTTTGGTTAGTATAGATTTTAACACTATTTATTCTTCCAATCCATGGACTTGATCTCATTCTACATTTTTGTTTTCCCTTGAATTTGTTTCAGCAATGTTTTATGTTTTTCATTGCAGTTATCTTTCACTTTTTTGGATGAATTTATTTTACTATAGTAAATGGGATTGCTTGGTTAATTTTTATTTCTGAATTTTATTTTTGATAAATATTTTGACATATAGAAATACTATTGATATTTCTAATTAGTTTTGTATCTTGGAACTCTGACCACTTTTTTCATCAAGCTTTTGCTATTTTCTCCATACAAGATCATGTTTTCTGCAAAGAGTGACAATTTGAAATTTTCTGTTACATCTGGATACCATGTATTTCTTTTTCTTGCCTGGTTACTCATTCAGAACTCTATTGAGTACAAGGGGGAAATGTTGGCTACCTCCTCTTGTTTCAGATATTAGATAACTTTCAACTTTTCCTGATTCAGTTTATGTTGATGCTTTTTTGTGTGCAATATCATTTTGGCATTGTGTTATTTATTCCAGTACTCTTGATTTGACTTTCTTTGTGCCTATCTGCAGTGGTTGGTACATCGTATTAATTTGAGAAGTTTAAAAGTTTAACTAAGTGACCTAGCAGTTGTAAATTCTAGGATGTAGAGGACTTGCTACAGGGCAAGTGTTTACTCCTAAGACATTGTATAATGGTTGATTCATTGTGTCAACTTGAGAAGTTCAGCAGTGTAACTAAGCCACTTAATAAGGTACCAGGGTCATCACTTTGTAAACATCCTCAGCAAGAGGAAGACACACAGTGTGAGTGCTTAAATCACCCTAGGGTGGGTAGCCTGCTTATAGTGTAAGGGAGGAAAAGAGGCTCACTCTGCCCATCCCCCACCACCTTTTTGCTCTTGTTGTTTTGCTGTCATTTGCTGCCATGAACAGTGGCCCCTCTGCCACACCACCCTGCTTTGCAGCCAGCTGATTATGAGCTGAAACCTCTACAAACTGTGAGCTAAATAAACCTTTCCTCCTTCAACTTTGGGTTTTGGGTATTTTGTCTCAAAAATAAGAGAAAAGTGACCAAGATCCTATCTTTCAGTTATTCTAACTGGCCGGATTTGTTGGGAGCCTGCTATTGTTGTGTTGTCACTGTTTCAAGCCTAGGTTTATCCAAAATATACATCTTGTGAGTTGTTTAAAAAGAGAGAGGAACATGGCTGACAAAAATTGTCCTGGGGCTTCATTAGGCCCATGACTGTGTTTGTACTCTCTGAGAATCTGTCCAGCTTAGGGCACTCACCATAAATGGACAGGTCCAGGATCTTATATCATAGAAATGAACACCAATGCTGCTAAACTGTGTTGCATTTCAGGCCCACAGCCCACCAAGACCACCACAACATTTGTGAAGAACCAAGGTCCACATAAATTTGGACTACATATTACTGAGTTAGAAACCTGACTCAAATCTGCTGCAAATAGCCATAGGAGAAGCTAGGTAGAGCAGATGTCTTATAGATCATCTGCCATCCTCTGACTCTAGAGCTGCTCTAGAAGATTCATCCACAAGCACACTGCTGGGGATGGTGGCCATTAGGACCAACCATGGCTTAAGTTTCACAAGCTTAGCCCCAAAGGTCTAAGGCAAAGTCTTGTGCTTATTACATTGTCCTAACCCTCATGAACTGGAATATTGTATCTTGCTATGTTGCCTGAGGTCAGGGTAGTAATTGTGAGGGTAGTCCCTTGGTCAACTATGCTAACACTAAATTGAGTCATGCCTGAGTCTCACAGTTGCAAGAACCTGCATAGTCTTAGGGGTGTATGGAGGCTCATATGCCAATTTTGGTGTTACAGGCTGAAACATAAGTCCATTACACAGTAGTGCAGATACTATGTCTGGTGTCATGGAGTTCTAGAGGCCCATCTCTGAGCACTGGCCTGGAGATAGTTGTGCTCAACTAAATAGGAGACTGGGTAGTGGGGACAATCCCTTGACCACCAATGCTGTTGTTATGCTAGGTCACACTTGAATCTCATAGCTACAGGAGCTTGTACAATCATGGAAGAGAGTGGTGTGGACCCAGCCTACTTCAACCCGGAAAATGATGTTGGTTGAGACTAAATTTAGTCTCAGTGGCATATACTTCTCCATTTGATACCACAGAGGCCTGTCTAGAACATCCATCTGTGAATTCCAGTTCACATACAAAATCTTTAGTTTCTACCAGATGTTGGTTCTCCCCATAATTGGTTTGTTATTGGGCTCCCAAAGAGCTGTACTCGATTTCCTGACTTTATGCTCAGCTGGTTGTATACTGCTTCCTCCTTTAGTGCCTGGAGTTGAGGTAGGGATGCTGTTTGAAGTCAGTAGCCTGGCCTGTGCCAGTTCCCGTGGCTCAGTCTGTGGGCAGTAGCCTGGTGGTAGTGATTGAGAAGCTTTCCCAGTATTGATTTTCACTGTGGTGGATTTCATTCAGGGTTTCAAGTCAAAGGCCTGGAGTGAATTATCTCTCCCTAAAACAGGAAGCGTCTTATTCAGTGCTTGGCAGCTTGCAGCTGGGGGAGGAGTGGTGTGGACAGGCCCTGCCTTCTTCACGCTTTTACTTTTGTTACACTACGAGCAAGCATTTTGTTGTCTTATCTGATTTCCTTAGCTCTCCTAAAAGTAGTTCAGTGGGTAATATAGCTGGTTAACATTGTGTATCTGAGGGGAGAAGACTCTTGGTATGTCTTACTCAACCCCCCATCTCATATTATTTAGGGTTCTTTTGACACAGAGTCCCACCATGTAGTTCAGGCTGGCCTTGAACTCACTACATAGCGCAGAGTAGACTCAAACTCACAGCAATCCTTCTGCCTCAGCCTCCCAAGTACTGGGATTACAGGTGTGCACCACTGTGCCCTGTTTAGTGCCTTATAATGTGCTCTTAGAATGAAGAATATGAAGTCTACATGAAAAGATAATTGATATGGATTTAACTAAACTGGAAGGACACATTTTCTTAAATTTTTATTCTTTTACTATTCTATATTTTTTAATGATCCTATCCCTGTCTAACTTGGATATTTCTGTCTTTATTTCTTAAAGTTTTTATTAGTACATGTTTGCATTACAATATGATTACATTGCTTGTGTGGAGTTGATACATATACATAAAACATCTTAATTCTTTTTTCATCCCCTCTAACTCCATCTCTTATTCTGCTTCCCTTTTCTATTATCTGTCTTTAATTTATGTATTTTCTTAGAGAAAAGTATCCTCAATTGTAATTTATGCTTATTTTCCAGTGAAACTAAATATAAAATGTTCAGTTTTTGTACCTAAGATACTAAAATAAGTAGTTGGAATACACCTAATGTATGACATAAATAAATAGCTATTTAGTATTTAGATGCTTGAATAATAAGGACTGAAGCCAACAGTGTCTTTTGATGATACTCATTTTCCAAAAATTTAAACTAGTTATGAAAGTAAAAATAAAATAAAGAAAGAATAAGACAAATTTTGGCAGTACAGTTTAACTGTATAGCATTTTTTTCTTTCTTTTCTTTCTTTCTTTCTTTCTTTCTTTCTTTCTTTTTTTTTTTTTTGTACCACGAATCGAGCTCATGACCTCACACTTGCCAGAGAGGCACTGTGTTGCTAAGCTAAACCTCAGCCCTCTGTACAGTATTTTGAAAGACTGTACCATGCTCCTTCATGAAAGGCAGAAATGCCCAATATTTTTCATTGTTGGTATATTAACATAAACCGTTGGATTAAGTTGACTCATGCGGCAATCCTACTTCATTCTATTGGCTTTTATTTAACACAATACAAGAGATTTTCTAGGTGAATCTTGGCTTTTTTTTGTTGTTAAATCTCTTTTTGGAGATCTAAATCTCCCATTTAATCAATTTTACCTTAGTTTCTATGTGTTGGTGATAAATATGTGGTTGTTTTGTTTTGTAACCTCTGTTTTCATTTTCTTGCTTGATTTAAGTGAAGCATTCACACTTTTTAAAGAAGAATTTATCCATTTGCCTCTGCTTTATCCTACTAAATTACCTATGATAATTTGAGATGTGAAATTCACTTGGTTACTTTCATACTCTGGATACAAGTATCATATTTAAGATTGTATAAAGATGTGTTAACCTCTTTGGCTGTCTTTCCATGGCATAAAATCTCCTTCAAGAAATCAAAAATAAGTGCATTACTTACACTTCTCTTCCAAGAAACAAAAAGATTTTCTTAAATTAAAAAAACAGTACTCTGAATTCTGAGCTGGTGATCTCAAGATGCCCATTTGTGTACTTGTATTGCATTAAAAGCTGTTTGTAATCTATATCAAAAATTTTTTCAGTAGGTCTAATGTCTGAATTATTTTTTTGCAGCAATAAAAATTATGTGTATTGATTTCTTCATATTCTCCTACTCAGTCATTCAGGTGGTAATGAACTACACTGATAATCAAAGGTAAAAATAAGCGAAAAATAGAAAATCAAGTAAATTAACCTATTGCTTCAACATCTTCCTTGTCAACTCGTCTAAGATAGAGCTGAAGCATTATTATTAACATGGGCTTAATTTTCCCCTTTTGCTAACTACCTGTAAGCTTATTTCATTCATAGCTTTATCACAATCTGTACTTAGGGCGTTAATGCATCTGTTTACCTCTGTAGAGTAAATTGCCTGTCTACTATAAAATGCATTTTGTGAGAGGTGCTGTCTCTCTTGTTCCATAATGCACTTCTAGCACCTAGCATAAAGCCTGACATCAGAAAAGTATTTATTTGAAGGAGTGCACAAATAGTTTAGGCTAATTATGTCATGTAACAAGGTCTACCTTTAAATGTTCGACAGAATTTCGAACTTAGGAATCCAATTCCCAAAGAATTCTAGGCATTACATAATTAACACACTGTCATACAGTTTTTGTCTCTTAGAGAAAGAGAAATGAAGACACTATTGCAATTTTTCTGGAGATGGCCATTGGTGCTTCCCCACTGTCTAGTATTTTTCTCTCCCAGAATAAAGTAAAATTAGATTCCATTCAGTCACTTTAGAGTTTTCTAGTGCAATTCTCTTATGTTTCAATTGTTGATTTTGAGGGAGAAATTGCTGACAGTTAGCTTTGTGTGAATGTTTTGTGTTTGCTTCAAAATTCAAGTTTAAATTTAATCCCCAGTGCAGCAATATTAAGTGACAACTTTAGGAGATTAACTCTTGGGGACTCCACCTTTATTGATTGATTAGTGCCTAATAAAAGGAAACCAGGGGACTACCAGGCTTTTTGTGACCATCTCTTCCTCTTTCATATGAAAATTCAGGCTTTATTTCCTCCAGTGGGTGCAGTTTTTAAGGGAAGAGCTAGAAGCAGAAACTGTAGCCCTCACCAGACATAAGTTTTGTTAGCACTTTGATTTTGCACTTTTTATCATCCAGAACCTTGTGGAAATTAGTATTTATTCTTTATAAACTTCCTAGTTTCAGGTATTTTGTTATAGTAGCACAAGTGGAGGGAAAAACCTCATTTTTGTAAGAACTGGGTGGGTGGATTCAGTAATGCAGGTCACTAATTCAGAAGCCATTAACTAAGTCTACCTGGATTCAGACATAGTAAGTCTTGGAGAATGGAGAAACGCCAACAGTAAATGGCCTCACAATATCACAGTTGCATGTAGTGGAAACTAAACCAGACATTACTAGAAGAAGTTGGACAAATTTTCTATTTCCTTTCTTTGATTGCCTAATAGACTGGGAAAACAAGTGTATCTTTACATATGTATTTCGAAAATATAAACATTTGTGTATTTGTCTATAAAGTTATTGGAGTTTTGGGTACTGTTTTAAATGGACACATTTATCCAAATGTTTCTCTATTGGTTGAATAAAAAGTGAAGAATTAGGGAAGTTCAGTTGGATCAAGTGATATATCAATAACTTACTTAAACTTATTCTAAGGGGGAGATACACATGATATAGTAAGAATCATTTACTTCATAAGAAATTAGTACAGGATTAGTGTGAATAATTAGCCAGAGTAAGATGTGGATATTTTTCAAATTATACATAAGAGGGAGGAATTCATTTTGAGAGTTATCCAAGTTCAAAGTTATTAGATGACTGCAGGAAGTGAAAAGAAGTTTTTTAACAGTAGGAATACATATGAAACAAATATAAAAAGACAGCTGAAGATGGTTTATGTCAATGATAGATCAATTATCCCGGGATAATGACTTGTAAATCAAATGTGTTAGTAGTCTGTAGTAATAGTAGTAATATGGTATTACCAAAAGAAAATGTAAGAAATTAGCATTTGACAACAAAACTGAATTGTTTGAGGATCATAGCACTACTGAGTTCAAGGAACAAGATGTATTTTTTAAGAAAGTAAAGTATTCAGGATACAAAATACAGTATTCAAGATTCTCTACCCTTTAGCTCAGTGGCATAAGCACCTTCCTGGCAAGTGCGAGGTCATGAGTTTGATCCCCGGTACCAAAAAAAAAAAAAAAGATTCTCCCTTCATTACTGTCTCTGTTAGTATGTAAAGCTGAATTACCTGCCAAAAACTCTACTTTTGTTTGCATGGAGAAGAGAGCAAACTGACCAAGATTTCTAAAATAGTATGAAGAGGGTCAGGAGTTTGGTTCAGTGGCTTAAGCGGCTACCTAGCAGGCCCGAGGTTGTGAGTTTGAATAGTATGAAGAAATGGTCTGGGTTTTATTCTGTTGTCATATCCCTGAGCAGGAAATCAGTAATCAGTGGTCCTAGGCCAAGGACCCGATAGACTTACTACTTTTTTTCTTGAATTAGATGCATGAAAGATGTTACTTCACTGTTAGAGTGGGCTTCAAGAGTAGGGAAAGGAAAGAAGTTGAGAAATAATACAGGTGATCTAGGATGGACAGAGTGGAACCAGTATTGACTTATTTGCTGTCATGACCTACATATTAAGGTCCTTCCATACAAACCAGACTCTACAACATATATATCTTAGCATACTTTCTGAATCATTGTTTCCTGAGGTTTTAAATACTCATTAATCACTGGGACTTGGATAACAGGTAAATTGTGTCACAGTACATCTGGAGTTGGGGTCTGAGGCTCTGCATTTTTGATGGGCACTGAGGCCACAGTTACTGATCACCGCTGGAGCAGCAATGTATGAAGCAGGGGTTCTCCATGTATAAAATGCACTAAAATAACACTGAACCACCAGGGACTGTGACACAGGAGAGCTGGGGTGGGACCAGCTAATCTACATTTCTGACCGATTTATGAGGGCTGCTAACACAGCTGGTCTGAGGAAAACACTTTGAAAACTACCTGTCTAAACTATCACTTAGGCTGTTGCCTTCCTCCCTCCTTCCCTCCCTTCCTTCTTCTTTTCCTCCTCCATTCCTCCCTCCCTCTTTGTCTTGGTCTCTGTCTTTGTTTCTCTGTCTCTCTGTCTTTCTGTCTTTCTCTCTCTTTCTTTTTCTTGACTAAGTGAGTGAATCTTCTTTCATGTATATGTTTTCCCTTTGGCTTTTTGGCCTATTGGCTGCCATTGTTATCTATAATAAGTTTTTTAGAGATGTTTGTTCTATGTCAAATATTTGAAAGTTGGCACAAACTAAATGCCCATGAGTTGTGTAAACTAAAATTTGACCTGTAAAAAAATGGGGTTACTATTAATATACATCTTTCATCATATTTGTCTTCTGATTAAAAGGAAAACAGAAAAACACTTTGTACTCTTCCTTGCAAGGAAATATTTAGATGCTTTTGTATGTTGTCTTCTGCTAATGACCTCATTTTAGCCATTTTTTTAGCTTTCATTTTCCCCTACCAGCTATAGTTGAGCTGTTCTGGTTGACTTCCCCAACAGATACCATTTATTTCTCCATAATTTCTCATTCTCTGTATCAAATATTGCTTTTACTACCTTTCCAAATCAAAATTATGCACTAAAATCTATTATAACTATTTCATCTTGGAAGATATTTGAGTAACTTATCTCAGTCATATTTCCTATTTGGTCTAAACTCTTCACATTTGATGGTATCTGTTATTTACAACCTTTTATATAGAAATTTAAGATATTGGAATTGAGAAATAAGATTTAGAATTTTGCATTTTGCCTACTTTATATATTCTGGTTCTTTATAGTGCTAAGGACATGAGTTCAGGAATTAGAGTATGTTCAAATTTGTCCCTTTCTTTTATACTTAAATCAAGCCATCTCTTTTATGAATTGAGGCAACATGCACTGTCTCTGACTCACAGTGCTTATCACTGAATTCGGACTAACAGGACTGCTCAGCCTAAATCCAGTATTCTGGGTAAGTTCCTTGGCACAGTACACATCATATGGTACTCAATAAACATTAATCAATAGATAACATGCTTCTACACACTGAGCAGTCTCATCACTTAAAATTGGACAAGAAGGTGTACATTAAAAACAATAAGGATTCTGAGATCAAGTTTTTGATAATTGCTGGGCAACTTACTGCCTACATAATTAGAGTGACTGCAGTTTACAACCTACAAATTAAAAAACGGATATATCCACACTAGATGCAACGGATTTGAAATCAGGATGTCTTGGGAAATTAAGAATGTATGGGTGCTCACACATAGCCTGAATTCAAATTTATTGAGTTAAAGCATTAAAACAGTTGGAGGCATAATGAGAGGTCTACTTAGGTAAATTACACGTGCAGATGTAGTGATTTAAATTTGACAACGGTGCAAAATGTTTTTAATAAAATGCTAACCAGGAGTTTTATCACATTCACAGTGAGAAAGAGAAAAGTGTTCCCTCTCATTCAGGAGCTGGCCTGTTATGGTACTGTGAAGGTACTGCCAAGATCTAGGTGTTTTATCCTCTGACCTATCGTTAGTGTCAGCGCCTGTGCCTGGTGTTCCAATGTTGAACAAGAGGACCTGTACGGCGTACCACAGTGTGGGAACACAGTAGAGTCAGACAAAAGCCAGACTATCTCACAATCACGTGGGAGAGCTGATTATATGTGAATGCTGCCCAAGTCACAAAAACACTAAGCACCCACCTGACTCATCTAATGTAAATGATTTCTACTTTCTTACCTATCACCGTTTTAAGGTTTAATCTTCCCTTCTTCAGGTAATATGTATTGCAATATCCAAATAATAAATTGCTCTGACTTCCTTAGCATATCTAATCCAGAGCACAGCTCTACTTCTTTGAACTCTCCCTGAAATCATTTTAAAAATTCCTTTCTAATGCACACTTAATGAATAGTCTCATGTCTTTCGCTGCTATGGGATAGACGCTCAACTCACCCAACTAGAACTGTGTTCCTGATGAGCTTTGGCTGCTGTCAACATTGACAGCAGCTACCTTGGTACAGTGTTTCTGGATTGCTGTAATTTGGATTAGAAATATCCCTCAAAGACCAATGAGTTAAAATCTTATTTGCTGGCCTGATGCTATTGGGGGCAATAGAAACTTTAGGAAGCAGTGTAATGGAAAGTCTTCAAGCCATTGCAAGAGTGCCCTTAAAGAGCACTCTACCTCTTCCTTCCTTCTTTTGCATCCTGGCTAGGAGCCAAATAGCTTTGACAAATCTTATGCTCCTGCAACTATGTACTTTTCTCTTCATCAGGGGCCTAAAAAGAACTGGTTTGGTGCATCATGGGCAAGAATCTCAAAACTGGGAGCCAAAGAAACCATTTGTCTTATTAAATTAATTACCTGAGGTGTTTGTTACAGTGTTGGAAAGCTGACTGACACGTGGACTAATCATGTTGGTGAGGGTAAATAGCACTTTTACAATTCTAAGTGACACCATCTTCCTAGATACACCCAGCAAGACATTTTTAACTTTTACTTTGTCCAAGTACACCATGCTTTAAGCAGATTTTTCAAGTGTAAAGACAGATTTATATGATGGTGAAAGCAGTAAAAATTGTGTTACCACCAAGAATTATTAGTTCTACAGTTGATTCTGAAAGGGTCATTTAAATAAGAAATTCTTCCGGTGTTATTTATCATGTGACTGATTCTCAGAACTTTGATTCAGGTGAGTCTTTTCACGAAAATACTGTAAAGTTATAATGGAAAATATTAGAACTTGTTGGTTTAGACAGTAATTTGATTTGCCTTTTTTTTAGTATCTAGACACACTATTCTAAACTCTATTAAAGTCATTTGGGAAAAATTCATTGGAATAAAGCATTTCCTTAAGGGCTCATCTGAAATATGAAAACATTTCTAGTTTTTACAGATAAACTTTTTATCACCTGAGCAAGAAGGAAAAATGTATCTGCTCTATGTTTTCTATAGAATAAGTTAGTGCAAAATATTATATTAACCCAATTTTAAAGTATACATAATACCTATTTTCTTTCCTATATATCTGATTCTTTTTCTATCTTCACAGTAGATACCTTATGTGAAATTAAATGTTATTTCTAAAATTTGTTTACATCTTATTTTGAAAAGATTTTATTGGAAATATGTACCTATTTGATCTTTGTGTTACTTTTTGAAGTCCTGTGATCTTCAGAAGCATGATTGCAAAGCCTCTGAGGATTATGATTCTCATTTTATCAGGAAGGGATTCAGTTCTTGGTATAGTCTGGATCTGAAATCTATATATTAAAGACTTGGTTCCCAGGCCATGTGGAAAGAGGAAGTACATATATTTTAAGATATAATAAGAGATTTTAGGCTCTTGGTGCTACTTTTAAAGGGGACTAGGGATACTGAGTTATTGCCCTTTATTCTTTTCCACCTGCTGATGAGGTGAACAGGCTCTTTGGCCACAGTTTCCCTCTATTTTATGATTCTGTACTGATGTAGCTTCAAAGCAGTAGGGTCAGTCAGTCATGAACTCAGACCCCTCCCAAACTATGGACCAACTTAACCTTTTTGTCTTTATAAAATGATTTGTCTTAGCTATTTTGTTACAGTAATGGGAAGCTGAGTAAAACAGTCTTCATGAAGGAAGTAAGTTTTTATGAGTGCCATCAGACTGAATGATGAAGATTGAAGCAGAATCTAAACACCTTTATTCCTAGCCCAGTTATTTTTGGTACCTCCTACTCTACTTAAGTATAGGTCATTTTTAGGAAAAAGAAGATGCATGCCATAAGGAATTAGAATGTACTAGAGTGGAATCAGAGGTTGTAGTAGAAGAAGAATCATGAAGCATAATTATTTATACTTTGTTTTAAAAATATCCTGTTACATTGCTTCTTAATATTTATTACTATAATTTGATAAACAACAGATACTCTGCCATACACATTATAGTATCATCATGTTGAAGAGGGTTTAATCTGGGACCACAGAGCAGGCTCTGATTTTAGAAAATATTTTGTTTCATGTCTCAAATACTAGTAATGTACTTAGTAAATAAAATTTTAAAAATAGACTCCATGGGGTAAGCACCTTATCACTTGGACTCAATTTTGTTTTCTTAGAGAATACTTTCAGCAGATTCTGCAGTTTTCTATGAAAAAAACTTACTCCCCCCCCACACAAATAGCAAAACGCCAATTTATCATTTTTGTATTTTCTTCTTTATTATGTATCTCTCTGCGCATCTGTCCTGTAAGTTCTACTGTCATGGTCTCTTTTGCACTGTTGTCTCTCTAGATACTAGCATAGATTCTGTTACATATAGAGAAGCAAAAAAAAAAAAAAAAAAAAAAATTGAGGCACAGGGAAGTTGTAAATTTATTTGAATAAGGATCAATTCCAAAGCTGGGAAAGCCCAAGTCAAAAGATGTTTAGTGTTCCTTTGACGAGTATTTATAGGGTGAGTGAAGAATAAAAAAAAAAAAAAACCCACTTAATTGGTCTCATTTACACAATTGCTTTTTATGGTAATCTTTTTGCAAAGTCCCTAGTTATATTTCCACGTTTTAGTAGGTTGCATATGATAGACTATTGGTAAGATTTGGTTTTGTCTATTGTAAGCTTATCAACAATGAGTAAAGTGACTATAACAGTTAGGTTTTCAGTTTATGCAAGGTTAAGGCTAGTTTTATAACCTAATTGGCTTTTTTGGTCCAGAAATTTTTCAGGCATGGTGCTGCACGTGTGTGATCCTAGCACTCAGGGGGCTGAGACAGGAGGACTACCCTGAGTTTGAGGTCAGTCTGGGCCACATAGTAAATTCAAGGCCAGGCTGAGATATATAGTGAAACACTGTCTCACAAAAAACGTTTTTATTTTTCAGTGTTGGTCTTCATTTTAATTTTGATTTAGCACATGGCAGGTGTTTAGTGTATAATTTTTGAACACATAAATGTATATATTATATAAATGGCTATGTCATAAATATCTTAATGCCCATGACAAATATCTTTTAAAATGCATATAGTATCATATATATATATATATATATATATATAGTATTGGGTAATATGCTATGTACCCCCAAGTCTTCATATAATATTGATGGGGCTGAGTTATTGGTTTGTTATTGGTTTGTTTGGCAATGTGAGTGCTGTGCCCGTCCAGGGGTGGAGCCGACATACAATGTAAGGGAAGGCGGGTCTTCCTCTTCTGCTTCCGCTTCCTTCCTGTCTCTCTCGCCAGCACGCCTTGTGGCTTGCAGCCACCATAAACGGTAGCCCCGCCACCCCTTGCTGACTTGGAGCCAACTAATGAACTGAAACTCCCAATAAACTGTAAGAATAAACCTTTCCTTCCCTAATTTTGGGCGTCAGTTATTTTGTCTCGGCAACGAGTAAAAAGTAACTAAGACGTATATATTTATATACTCACTCCTAAATGGATATTTAGCTCTGATAGTTAGAGTCCTATGTATTCTTAAAATTTTTAGTGGTGACTATTGGATGACATCTTGATGTTCATTTGTGGTGCTTGCATTCAGTTACAGAATCCAGGAAGCAAACTTTAAAAGTAAACATTCAGCCCTATGCTGCCTCAGAGATGCGGTAAGTGTGTGACTAATCCCTGCAGCTTTTTCTTTCAATAACTTTGAATTTTCAAATGGTTCAGTGATTTTCATTTTAGGCTTTCTTTCCAACTGCTGCAAAATTACATGACAGGATTACAAGGAAAGATTAGACCATATAAATGGAACATTTTGTATCCTTAAAGACACTTACGACTTTGGAAACAATAATGTAGCCAAAATACTAAACTATGTTTAATAAGCATGGCAGAACTTCTAATCAATCAGTCAGTTAATCTATTGACCTTCTGTTTACTAGAAATCTACAGAATTGTGTGCAGACACATAACTGTAGAAGGACAGGGTCTCTTTTGTAGAGAATATAATACCTATCAACATAATATCTATTAATGATAAAAATGATACCTTAAAAAGCAGTTATTTAAGCTAACTAACATTGGTAATGTGTGTAATGACTATAACTGAAGAAATGCACATTCATTGTGGGCTGAAACAATTGCAGAAGATGCAATGGAGGAGTAGAATTTAATCCTAGCTTTGAAGCATGGATAATATTTGGAAGGGTGGTGGCTTTTTTCAGGAAACATTAGGAGTAGAGGGAACATGCACAAAAGTTTAGGGTTTGAAGTAGAATGGGAAGTTAAATACATTTGACTGAGATGGTAGAGCCAAAATGCTGGAAGCAGAGAAATGAAGTGGTGATTTTAGGGTGAGGAAAGTTCCTAAATGCCTTGATGACAAAGCAGTTTCATGCATTGTGTAATAGGGAATGATCTTTGCTTTTAAATTAGTGATGTACCACAGGGTATATTCTTAGAAAAATAAATCTAATAGTGATATGCAAAATGAATTTTAAAAAAATGGATTTAGATAGAGAAAAATAAAGAAAAATATTTTGCTGTTTATTTCTTTCTTAAACACTTCTAGGTTTCAAAAACATGTTTTGTCTAATTTTTTTTTGGTAGCAATAATCGAACTCAAGACCTTACTCTTGCCAGCCAGACTCAGTGCCACTGAGCTATATCCCCAGCCCCAGGAAACACGGTTTGTCTAGCCATCCAAAATCTACTTTCTAGGGCTGGGGATATAGCTCAGTGGCACAGCGCCTGCCTGGCAAAGGCAAGGTCGTGAGTTCAATCCCCAGTACCCAAAAAACCAAACAACAACCACAACAACAAAAAACCCAAAATCTACTTTCTAACAAGATCCCTATATGACTCAATCATAGGTTAAACATGATAACTTATATACTACGTGAATCTCAAATTGCAGATGACTGTCTGAAAAACATTTTTGTCAATGCACATATATTCAGAAAAGCATCCTTCCCTACTGTTATATTGAAACAAAACACTCAGAAACATCTCTGAGACAGCTCCATGTATATGATTTTATTAAGTTTATGATAATAAACTAAACCCAGAACAAATTCATAAAATGTCTGTAATGGTTGGAAGTGAAAGAAGAAGCAATTCATAATGGTATCTCCATGACATTCAAATTGATCTGTAGATAGATAGCATGTGGGTGATTGGCATTGATCTATTTTAGATGCATATACAACAGATGTTTTCTTTAAACACCTCCAAAAATGTGTTTCTTGCTGAAATACACAATCAATAGTTTTGTTTTTTTTTTTTAAAGACTGAAGACTTGAGATGGATGGCAGGGCTGAGAAAACGTTGGCAGCATCTGGAGCCGTGTCAGGAGGAGAGTCAGCATTTTCAAAGGTGACAAGAACAGTTTAGTCAATTTGCTCTTGCATTTGATTCCGGGACATAAATATAGTTTTTAAAACACACCACATTAGATTTAGCTACATCAGCAGCTAGGATACTTTTATTCCCAGAATTAACCAGTTATTTACCTATTTGTGGAGCCAAAAAGAGGTCTGGGGTCATCTTTGATGTTTTCTTTCCTAACCCCTCACCCAATTCCTTACTAAGTGCTGTAGATTTAACTCACTGTGCATCACTTTAATCAGTTTTTGCCATCTCCACTGCAGTCACCCTTGTCCCAAATAGTATTCTCTGTGCTTAGAACTTTAGTCGTTATGTTTTTTGTTTTCTTGCTGTGTCACTTTCCACCAGTACATTAAAATCTGACTCCATGATTTTGTTTTTTATTCTTAGGAAATAATCCTAAATCCTACTGGTGACCAGCAGTCGAGTATGAGGCTTTCTCTTTCTGCCTCTGCAATCCTATTGCTCCCCACTCTACCCCAGTCTTGCCGTGGAGCTCTCCTTCCTTTCACCTTCAGGGTCTGAGTACATGCTCTTTCTTATATGTGGAAAGTCATGCTGGCTTCTCTTTTCCTAGGTGACTATTATGCATTCCTTGAATAAGAGCTTTGGCTTACTCTCTGCATGAAAAATAATTTATAACTTGTAGTTTGGAATATCCAAACTTATTATGTAATGTTTTAGGATTATGTTACTTTTATTCATGGCACTTACCTTTTCCATAATTATGAATTCATCAGCTTGATTTTTTGTTTTATATGTGTCTACTGTACCAGGTTTTACACTTTATAAAAGTGTATTATTTAGCTCTTTTCTCTCCTCTTTTTATTTCCAAAATCTGGTACAGTGGTTGACATGTAGTGAAGCTTTTGTTATTTTTATTGTTTGTTTTTTGTGGTTCTGATGATTGAACCCAGGGCCTAACACAGGCTAGGTTAGCACTCTATCACTGAGGTCCATCCCCACTCCCAAGTATTCCTTCCCACATTTATGGCTGGTGTCTTCTAGACCCTCAGACAAATCACTTTGCACATAGGCCGCTATTTTTGTACCTGTAAAATGGAGAAGCACTGTGCCACATTTCTGATACAGTATAGTCCTATCAGAAGTATCTATTCAAGCTAAATATATGTAGTTGTACTGAGGAATTCTCCAAGGCCCTCTGATTTAATAATTTTACTGATTGTGATAAACCCTACAGAAGTACGTACATATGTCCCCTAGAATATATGTGTGTGTATGTGTGTGTGTGTGTTCTTGCAGAGCTGTCCTAACAGATAAACTCCAAAACAATCCACTTGTATGAAGAATAGAATGAATAAATAAATAGTGATATATTTATGTAATGACATACTACTCATGAGTAAAATGAAAGTTTTGCTATGTTACCACAAAATGGTTGAATCTCACAAACGTAATGCTGAGCAGGAGTTGGAAACAAACAGGTGGAGACTAGGTGTTTGCAGTGATACGAACTTGAAACACATGAAAAACTAATTGATGATGAAATAATTAATTAATGCTAATTAGTTTAAGAGGGTTCTGATGAGAAAGGAGGCGATGTGGAAGAGCCTACTGAGGTGTGGGTAAAAAGTAAATTCCCGGGTCTTCATGGTAGTTACATGGGAATATTCAATCTGCTGAAAAATCTGTGATCTGAAAATTCACTCAGTTGTCTATTTTCTGTGTCTCTGTTATATTCTAATGAAATTTTCCTCTACACATTAATGATTCTGAGTAGCATCAAGTACTAACACGATGAATGAATGTAATGAAATAGTTTTGTCCAAGTGTGTCAGGAGTCTCACAAAGTTGCTCAAGAAGACAAAATGAGAGTAAAAAGAATAAATTACTGGAAAAATAAATAAGTAAGTTTCTTATGGAGTAAGTTACTTAAATTTTAAATTATTTCTATTTTGTTTTATTGTCTTTACTAGAAAATGATCATTTATAAGTTAGATGTATTAACTAATGTACAGTGTCCTGGCTATTAGCTATTGAGACATATATTTATTGTTCTATAGTAGGTACTAGATAAACTTTTGCTAATAATAGC
Source organism: Dasyprocta punctata (assembly GCA_004363535.1). NCBI lineage: Eukaryota > Metazoa > Chordata > Mammalia > Rodentia > Dasyproctidae > Dasyprocta > Dasyprocta punctata. The sequence continues at coordinate 8,427 of RJWM01007705.1, read as the reverse complement.
TAACTTTAAGTGACAACTTAAATGGCAGATACAGGGCCATATATGCAATGAATCACTTAATTTCCATAATAACCATCCTACTATAAATGAAGAGACTAAAACTGAGAGCTTTAATACCTTAAGTAAAATGATAGAATAAATAAATGTTGGAACAAGTACTTGAACTGAAATTAGGAATTCTGGATGCAATATTTTAAGTATTATTTTTCTTCTCCATAAATATGCCAAATAAACTCATTAATATTTATGTTTCATGCAAACTTTAACTGAAAAATTTTGCGTAATTTTATTTATTACAGGCTTTCTAATATTTTCTGAGAAATAGTCCGTTATACTATTAGTGCTTAATATGATTAGGCTACATGAATTTTAGGGAACTAATGTAATTTTTTATTTCAATTGGTTCAAGTAAATTTAGTCAAAACAGAATATTCAGGGCTTCAAAAATTCTTAAACAATACTGGAAAAACAATAAAATGACCCTACTAGTCCTCTCAAAATGAAATAAATAGATTTATCTTGCAGATGCTACCACACTTTATAAGTAAAAAAAAGAACTAAATATTTGAATAGTGATTAAATGTAATTTACTAAGCTTCTTATTTTTACAGCCCATTACAGAATTAATAGTCTATTTTTTCATTGCTTATATGGCTTTATATGTTCTCATTTCACAAATTTTTGTGTACTCCATCCAAATAGTTCTTATAATGATGCATTTGAAACATTTGAATATAAAAATTTATTACTCTATAATAATTTTTACAACAAAAGTGGATTCTTTACAACTTCTGTGTCATCTACAACTTAGTATAAAGTGTAGGAGCAGAAGCATAAACAAGTAGTGTTGATAAAACTACATGAGTTAGCAAAATGGTTGTAACCATTTACACTGCAATCATCATATTTCTAATATTTGAGAATATTCTGAAATAAGTGAAAGTAATTCAGGAACAATTTATCTGTAATAAGTACTATAACGGTTTGTATTAAAATATCTACAAATTATTATTACAAAGTGAAAGCTGTAAGTACCATAGTTATGGTACAATGAACAGTTGATACTAATGCAAAAGTAAATGTAGTCATCTATGAAGACAGTTTTCTCACATTAAATAGGGGAAAAATATCACAGGGGATTAAGTAGTTATAGCCCCCTGCAGTCATTGAAGGCAATAACAGTTAAAGTGACATTAAGAAATAAGTTTCCCAATTCTGATTTTCCTACAATTTGCTATTGATATAAGCCCAAAATTCCCTGTGGCTTTAGTAGATAACCACTAATCATGCTAAGAATCAACATATTTCAGTCATTATTTTTAGGAAGTAAACAGCTCTGTCGTGGTCTCATTGATATTCTTTACTCGGTATGGTTCCTTGGGTCATAGGTTTCTTGACATGTCTCTCTGTCTCTGTCTCTGTCTCTCCCTATATATGTATTTATATACATATGTATTTTTATGTATGTGCATATATATATTCTCAGAGAATGTCTTTTCTGAAAAAGTATTGTTTTTCTTGAGTACATTAATAAATTTAGATGATAAAATTTCAAGTGCAACAGTTTTTATTTTTACTTCATTTTACTATGGATTTATTTGCATATTAGGAATATTACTACCCAGATTCTCACCTTGGCAAAACACTTCAAAAAATACTTCTGTTTCCTGCAACTCCCTTACCCTTGAATTGTGATCTCTGGGAGATAATAAGTAATTACCAATGATCATGAGTTAAGGTAAAATAATTGTCTATTGTAATGATTGATACATTGTGTCAACTTGAAAGATTTAGAAGCTTAACTAAGTAACTCAGCAGCTGTACATGCTGGGGTGTGGAGGACATGCTCTTACCACTCTAGGATGTTTTTCACTGTGTCAAGGTGAGAAGTTTAGAAGGTTAAATTATTCAGCAGAGGGCCACTCACTTCTTAAACATCCTCAGCCTGTGCAAGAGGAGGGCACGGAGATAGTGTGGGTATAAAGGCCCTCCCACTGTGGTGGGCAGCCTGCATACAGTAAAAGGGAAATAAGGAAGGACTGATTGCTGGTTTTCTTTGGAGGAGCTCCAGTGTTTGTCTTCAGCCTGGATGTCATCTCCTGGCTTCTAGCACAGCTGGTCCAGCTTCCACCTGGTACTCTTCAGCCTTTAGTCACAGAGCCATCGGCCTCCTGATACAGACTTACCCAGACCTCTGCAGTGAGCCCCAGATCTTGGGCTGGACCCTTCAGTCTCCAGTGTGCAGACACCTTTGCCGGCTGCCTCATCCAACTCTATGGCTGATTATCATAAGCCAATCTTGTAATTTCTTATACATTTGTATCTCTTGTGTTACATCTGTTTCTTTAGTAAACCCTGACTGATACACCTATGGACTCACTAAAGTAAAATTTCAAAAAGTATTGTAATGCCTAAGGATGGGATGACTGGAACAGTGACAAAGCATCCAGGGTAATGTGGCCAGCCTTCTGTTTTTCTTAGTGTATGTATCTTGTCTGGAAATAACCACCATGCAGTTTGAACTAAAACTTGCTCTCAGTATTAAAAGAAACTTTCTTGTCATTACTTGCCTTGCCGTTTTGAGAACTTACAGTAAGGAGGAAGATACAGTTTTTTTCCATCTTACTATATCTTTTTAACAGAAACTGAATGTAGCAAGAATAGTATGAGGAGGAATTTTAAAGACTGCCTACAAAGACGTGGTTCTTGGTCTGGCTGGTCCCCCCATATTAATGTGTATGGTCACTCAAAATAGTTGATTTTAAAAGGAGAGTCTTAGCCCTTGTTATTATTTCTTTCTAAAATACACTGGAACCCTTCTCGCCAACTCCTACTTGCACATCTGCAGCTAATTCCCTTTTACTTTTTCCAGGCCTTTGGGATCAACTTTAGAGGTGGTCCTGCCAAAGGCTCCCATTCATATTCCCATTTATAGGATTATGCTTGGGCATTCAGAGCTGCTTGACAGGAAGCAGAATGGGAAGGATCTCAGCCCAATTGAACCAGAGCCAATGATTAACAGGTGCAAGGGAGACAAAATCCCAGTCACATTGCTTGAAAGCAGGAGAGATTTCCTAGTGCGATTTGAACTCCTTCCTTCTTTTGGAATCAGACAGAATCCAGACACCAACTAGAACCACATCCTTGTTTTTATCCTCTTCCCTGGAGATCACTCTCTTGCTGAACTTCTTGAGTGAGAATCCTGCTCTCAGGTTTTGCTTCTAGGGAACCTAAATTAAGACAACTACTACATTTCATTTCTTGTTTAAAATCAAAGATAAATTGCACATTGTCAGCGAATCTTCCATTAATCTCACAGCTTCCTCTCTCTGAACTCTATATATTTATTTGTGTACTATTATCTACCATGAACTATAGCTAATGTGTGCTTTTCATCTTCATTTTGGTGGATATTTCTTGAGGCTAGGAAATAATTGATGTTATCTGTCCTTTGTCCACCTTAATCTCCTGGTTTTCCTATGTCTCTCTTTCTGTCTCTCCTGCCTTCTTTTAAGTTTCTGAAGCTCTCCTTGGGCCTAGATTTTACTATTCCCTATTAGTAGAGTTCTCTGTGCCCCTGTCTTCCTTATAGTGCTGACTTATACTCAAGGTCTTCCCCAAAGTCAACCCTTACTTTTTTCTACTACTCTGTCCTAACATCTCCCATTACATTTTCTTCTGCTGTTCTGTTCTGTCTTGGGGGTTGCACTAGGGCCACTTTACCAAGCTACTGTAGCACAAATCAGGTGGCTTAAGTGACAGAAATTGACCCTCTCACAGCTCTTGAGCCTATTGATCTGAATTCAAAATGTTGCCAACGTTAGGCTCTCTTGGAAGGCTCAAAAGGAGGATTCTTTCCTCTTTCTTTCCAGATTCTAGTGGTAGGTTATTGCCAGCCATCGTTCAGATCTTTGCCCCTGTTTACAACTGATGTTTTTCCCTTTGTCTGCCTCTGTGTCCAAATCCTACCTGTCTTATTTACTTTTCTTATTGCTGAGAAAAGATACCCAACACTTGCAAGTTACTGGAAGAAAGGGTTAGTTAGCTTAGTTTGTAGAGTTTTCCATCTATAATCAGTGGGCTCCAAAGTAGGGTGGCTTGGCAGAGGGGCAACAGTTCACAGGCAGAAGGTAGCAAAAGTAACAAAGGGGGAAGAAAACTCTTTCATTCCTTTATCTTGCATCCAGGCTAACTGCTCTAGCAAAAATGTAGCACTCACACCCTTAATCCCAGCCAAAACTATGCCAACCCAATCAGTGAATTGAAATACTAACCAGACATTCTTAATCCCAGCAGCACACATTTTAGATACATCTACCTTTGAAAAAATCCTATGATCACATGAGACTTTGGCGGGGCATCCAGACACAAACCATAACACTGCCACTTTTTAAAAACTGAGTCATAATGAAATTGGGCCCCACATTAATGCACTATGACTAGATGAAGTGCACTTCGATTGGGTACAACTAATTTCAAACAGTTCCAGATCTCAGGACATGAATTTGGGAGAAGGGACCTCACTCAACCCAGTGCACCTGGTATTTACTACAGTATTGATGTGTTGGGATTCATTTGCTTAATTGTTAATTGATCATTTCTGTGTCTATCATGTAGTTTTGCATCAACAGTCTCTCACTGTGTACCAGACCCAAAGTAGGTGCTCAAAAAACTATTGATTGCATAAATGAGAGAAAGCACCTTTTCACATAGCAGACATAGATTTCTGGGACCAAGAAAGTTAATAAAATGTTAATAATTACTAGTTAAACCTGGAAATGACTGATAATGCAGTGTCAGTATAACAAATGACCTTCTGCAGGGGTGCTTGTCTACCTGCTTTTAGAGGAAGGAAGGACCAGCTACAATCATAATATACTGAAATTTGGTTGTTGTTTACATTTCATTCAAAATACCTTACTATCAGCTTATGGTTAAATATCTTTCAAAAGTAGATCTTTTGCTTATTACTCAGTTGCATTCTTTAAAATATATATAACAATTTAACATATAGATATAATCATCCTTTGTATCCTCAGGAGATTGGTTACCAAAACCCCAGAAGATACCAAAATCCATGAAAGCTCAAGTTCCTTCTGTAAAATGGCATAGTATTCACATATAAACTATGTCTCACTTCCCATATGTTTTAAATCATCCCTAGATGCTTGTAATATCTAATATATGTAAATCTATGTAAATACTTGTCATACTGTATTGTTTAGAGAATAATGAACTAAAACAACATATACATATTCAGTATGTACACAATTCTTAAAATATTTTCAGTCTACAGTTGAGTGAATGACTGATGTAGGCTACAGTTGAGTGGATGACCTGTGAATATGGAGAATAGACAGCATATAGTCCGAATTGTCCAATGGAATTAACAGAAGCTCCAGTCCTAACCGGTGCTTGTATTTTGAGTACGAGTTCAGGCATGGCTGTCAGTTGCCCATAAGCATCACACTCAAAAGACTCCAAATATGGATGTTTTTTGAAAATGTGTCTTTTTTCTTTTGACACAGAGAATGATTTCATAAATAGACATGGGCTATAATTTGCAATAACAATGAGATATATTCAAGACCTCAATGGGGCTGATTCTAATGAGAAAGGGGAAAAAAAACCAAACATAACCAGAAATATTTGCTCATAAATTAGCTTTCACATATTAAGGTTAATTAATTTGGTAGTGTTCACTATGTGGTATCCTCACCCTTAAGTTTTATATAGTTTATTTTTTCTTTAGACAACTCTAACTCCAAAGGAAATGTTGAAGCCAGTATTATCTCAGTGCATATAAAATAGAATTAGCTCCAATAAGCCATGTGACTGCCTTTCTCAGCTCCCAGAAGACCCACCCCGTGGCATTTATCCGTGCACTGGGCTGATGAAAGAGCTGCATAACTACTGAATGTGGGGTGTAGCCATCTGACCCCTGACAAGTCACATCACCTGTTTTTAATTTAGTTTCCTCATTTCTGATGAGAAAATAATAATGATATTTATCTCATAGAGTTGTTGTGAGGATCTAATGAGTTACTATAAGCAAAAATCATTTAAAAAAAAAAGCAGTGCCCAGTAATGATGAGAGCTCTATAAGAATCTATCATTTATCATTTTATGATATTTATGGTAGATAGAATTAGGAGTTATTTCTGGAAGTGCAAAATCTTTTAAGATACGATGGCATTAGATGTTCACTTGGGTAAGCGCTTTCTCCTGCTTATAATTAATTTTAATTATTTTCTACTAGTTGAATTCAATTATTGTGTTTAACAGAGATGACTTCAGACCTTTGGTCTCCATTTAGCACTTGGCAAATAATAGTTTTATGTGAATGATAAGAGTGAAGGACAATTTCTTTCCTCTCTGGTATACAACTCTTAAGAATACCACATTTTTGAGGTTTTCCATGGACATCAATGGAATATCAAGTGACAAGGTAGGACCTAGGAGACAAATGTAAAAGTTCAAAATGCATGCTGTGGATGAATGTGGTAATATGAGGTGAGTGTAATTTGGGGCAATTATATTTAGGAAGTACTAATTTTGCAGCACGTTAATCTTGGTGAACCCCTTCTCCAGCTTTTCTCCAGAGACTGATTTAGTTTGCAACATACCTTGACCACAATGGCATGGGGTCTAACTTAGATCCAGTAACCTTGCCTAAAATCTGCTGACCAACTGCGTCACTCCACAAGGATGTGTTTCTGATTTCCCATAAATACTGAGTGAGGCACGTGGGGCTGAAACAGAAAGCATCTTACAGTGTTATCAATTCTGTTCTCTCCATCTGGAGCTAGCCTAAAGGTTGATTATATTTGAATATTTTAGCATAATATTAAATTGGCACAAATCATTTTGATAAGAAATTTTAATATTCTGGCAGCTATTATTTACTCCTTGTATTTTTCCCTCTCGGTTACAGTCTTTTAAACTACAAAGATGCAGAGGTGTTTAATTTTAAATGTAGAAAATAGCACCATAATCATTATTAATCTATTTCTTCCTGCTGTTCACTGATTTTCTTTGAAAAAGTAGTTTTGTATATCCAATGGCCTTTCTTATCATAATACATGGCATGCTAAGCTTTTCCTTCTATGTGACATTACTTATTCTTAAATCATCTTGTATTTGTTCACCAAAGCAAATTTATTTACAATATGACATTTGTTATAACAACTTACTGCACTTATATATTTCATTCTTTAAGACCCTGACCAGAAGAAAAATTTTAAGTTTTATCTTCTTATTGTCAATAAATTTAGAATTTCTTACAGTGTGGACTGGAAAGACTAGTAAATTTATCTGACACATCACAAATTCTACTAACAGATCTTTCTTCTGCTCTGGCTGGAATCATGAACTATCATTGCTACCTGGTTGCTTTCAGTTTATTTTTCAGATCTGCCAAATGATGATCAGTCTTAGGTGCTCATGAAAATAAGCTACTGGTACCTCCTGTGCAAGACTTTTTAAAAAAGAGAAATTGTTGCTTCCTCATTAGTTTGAACAAGATTTTGAGGCTGATGTGTACTGTTGTGCCCTGTGAAGGTATTGTTTGAATTATTGAGTTTATTCTAATCTCCAATAAAAAAGTTTTATCTTGCAACTGTTATGAATTTCCTTATTGAGAATACAGAATTTCCAGAAATTAACTAATAATTCTGACTTAGCTTTAAATCTAGAATTAGGCAGAAGAGAGCTGCTCACCGGGAACTGAGCAACATAGCTGCAGGGGCCTGGAGAGCTTGGGCCCCCCCCACAAGAGTGCAGAGCGCACGGCAGCTCCATTATTCAGCCGCGCGGCTCGGCTCGAGTGTGTGCCATCCCACAGCTCCTGTGCAGACCCCGCCACCCAGCAGGGTTGCCCCCGGCACTGTAGGCCTGGGACCTGCCCAGGCCTGCCCCGCAGGCATAGCTGTTGGGCCGAGCTTGCAGACAGAACCAGGGTCGGGTCCGCGTCACACGCGGTGCCCAGCATAGCTCCCTGGGACCGGGAGGCCTTGGCCCCCACCCAGTTAAGGAGGAGGCTCCACCTGCACGCCCTGGGAGGCCACCCTTCCTTGCTGCACACGGGACCCAGCCTACTGGGTCCTGCAATCCTGCACGCCGCAAGAATCAGCGCAAACCTCAGGGGAAGGCCGGCCAGCCGCGCAGGACACAGAGCTGCATAGATTCCAGAAGAAAATGACAAAACAAAGACCAAGAGGCAGTCTCAATCCCCCAGCCCACAAAGAACAAACCCAAGAGATACTGAAATGGAAGACAGTGGGAGTCACACAAATGGACTTTCTGAAATGATAGAAAATGCAATAAAGAAACAGCTTGATGAAGCTATAGAGAAAATCAAATCAGAAATATTCTCTCAGCTAAAAAATGAAATGAGAATCATTATTAAAGAAATGTTGTGTGTATCTA
>RJWM01007704.1:49973-76552 GCA_004363535.1 Dasyprocta punctata | reverse complement strand
TTTTTTTTTTTTTTTTTTTTTTTTTTTTTTTTTTTTTTTTTTTTTTTTTTTTTTTTTTTGCGGCACCGGGTATTGAACTCACAACCTTGCACCTGCCAGGGCAGGCGCTTAAGGCACTGAGCCAAACTCCCGGCCCCTCCAGCCCTAGTTTTTTGAGGCAGGGTCGCACTGTGTACTCAGGATGGCCTTGTACTCGCGTTGTAGCCCAAGCTGGCCTCGAACTCAAGGCTCCACCTACCTCAGCCTCCCGAGTGCTGGGATTAAAGGCATGCGCCACCACGCCCAGTAAATTGTTTATTTTATTTTATTTTATTTTTTTTTTTTGCGGCACCGGGGATTGAACTCACAGCCTTGTGCCTGCCAGGGCAGGCGCTTAAGCCACTGAGCCAAACTCCCGGCCCTGGTTTTTTGAGGCAGGGTCGCACTATGTAGCTCAGGCCGGCCTTGTGCTCGCGTTGTAGCCCAAGCCGGCCTCGAACTCACAACGCTCCGCCCACCTCAGCCTCCCGAGTGCTGGGATTAAAGGCGTGCGCCACCACGCCCGGCTTAAATTGTTTATTTTAAAGCAAAACTTTCTTATAAAAGGTTTTCTGAGCAAAAGGAGAATCATGTTCAAGATTTGTGCATAAGAGAAAGTGCAGGAGTCCACTAACAAGTTTCTTCTTAGCTTCCGGTTGGATGCCAGCCCTGGGCTAATAGATGGAAACTCAGCAGTCTCTGCCCTTCAGGAATGGATCTGGCCTCATCTGCTGTTGTAGCTGCTTAGAATGTACTGGCAGTGTGTCTGGGTGATCCTGTCTACTTTTCAAAGCATTTTTCACATGGATTCTGTACTCGGAGAGCCAGATAATTGGTGGAGTTTTCTGATCCAGCCTATGCCCTTTGGGAAGGGCGCCTCAACCTTTCCAGACCCTTTGAAACTGGCAGAGGGTAAATTTGTTCAGGGAGGGTCTGGGGATACCTTCTTTCCAACCATCCAGCTATGATTTTAGTGTCTTGCTAATACTGTCAATTCTGGCAAAGTCCAGCGTACCATGGGTGTGTGTGTTAGGCTTATTGGCCTTGTGTGCAGGCATGTTGTGAAGCCAAGATTGACTTTTTTTTGTTTTCTAATTTTAAAGAGAGAAAAGTAAAATAAAATAAAAACAGTGATACAGAATTTCAAAACAGGATAATAAGGTTGACATTTAACCTGAGAAATGTTGACATCTAAGAAAGGCTAAAAGCAGCAGAGTTCGGTGACATTGGAAATGAGCACAAAGTTGACATCAAGAGGGATTCCCCAGTATGGAATGGGGGCGCCTGAGGAGGCAGTGTCATTTGTGGAGCTGCTTTTGGATGTACTGATTTGACATGCTTGTGAGGTGGTGTTTAAGAGGTAGATCGGCTGGGCTGGAGCTTAGATAAGTCTTGATCAGGGGTGGTAAAATATCCCGTTGCGTATTTCAGCTGTTAACTTGAAAATACCAGTTTAGATGAAGTCATTAAGGAGAGTATGAGGGGGAGGACACGTTAGGAATGAGCTCTGAGGAGTTTTCAGTACTGAAGGGAAATCCGGAAGAGGTGGTCTTTTCCAGAAGCGAGCAGAGCTATTTCATGAAAGCGCCAGCTGAATTGGGTCGCTGCTGGAGTCAGCTAAAGTGAGGGTTACAACACAGGCATTGAACTTCTTGCAGCTTAGTTGGAGCATTCTGCAGAGTGACAGGATGAGCATAGCAGGTGCACATAATTTTCTAAAGGTGTTGAAGGGAGGAGGAGAGCAAGGCAACCCCAGGGACACTAGAGTTCTTAGAGGTAAATGCATGGGAGAGCCTGGGAGGCATTTGACCCCCAGTGCAGGAAAGTTGTCCTTGGCGCCGGCTGCTGCATTTTCTGGGCAAAAGCGGTACCTGGGAAGGGACGTTTTCCGGGAGGGTGGAGGACAAGACAGTAGTGACTGAGAGCTGGCTAGGTTTTGCTTTGTTTCTCATAAAGTACACGAGAGGTTCTTTTTTATTTTAAACAGAAAAAAATAAGAGATTACAGTAAAACAGAATTTCAAAATAGGCCAATGGGAAAGTAACAATAATCGATACATTACATATTGTTATATTCACAGTGGTTGTTTAGAGTGTAGGATATAGACATCAGACATTGTTGAGAAAATTATTAGCACAAAACTTTCCCCTCAATGAATGGAGAGAAACAAGCTGTGTGACTATTTTTTTTTGTTATAACTGCTGTACTGTTTTCAAAAGAACATTTCACAGTAAAAATGTAATCTGAAAATGATCCTGTAAAAACTACTTTTCACTCAAAATTCTTTTTCTTTAATAATCTTAACTAATTTTTTTTTTTGTTTTTTTTTGGCAGCACTGGGGATCAAACTCACAGCCTCATACCTGCCAGACAGGCGCTTAAGCCACTGAGCCAAACTCCCAGCCCTAGTTTTTTGAGGCAGGGTCACACTATGTAGCTCAGGCTGGCCTTGAGCTCACGTTGTAGCCCAAGCAGGCCTCAAACTCACAACGCTCCTCCTACCTCAGCCTCCCGAGCGTTGGGATTACAGGCGTGTGCCACCACACCCGACTCAGTGTTAACTAATTTTTTATATGCATACATGAATTTTCTTTCAGTTGTCATACGAGTGCAACAATACGATAATTACATATGTGTGACTTTTTTTTTTTTTTAATGCAGCACTGGGGATTGAACTCACAACTTCATGCCTGCCAGACAGGCGCTTAAGCCACTGAGCCAAACTCCTAGCCCTAGTTTCTTTTTTTTTTTTTTTTTTTTGGCCCCGGGGATTGAACTCACAACCTCGCGCATGCCAGGGCAGGTGCTTAAGGCACTGAGCCAAACTCCCAGCCCTAGTTTTTTTTTTTTTTTGAGGCAGGGTCACACTATGTAGTTCAGGCCGGCCTTGCGCTCACATTGTAGCCCAAGCCGGCCTCGAGCTCACAACGCTCCTCCTACCTCAGCCTCCCGAGTGCTGGGATTAAAGGCGTGTGCCACCACGCCCGGCCACGGCCCTAGTTTTTTGAGGCAGGGTTGTACTGTGTAACTCAGGCTGGCCTGCTCCAGTTGTAGCCCAAGCTGGCCTCAAACTCACAATGCTCCACCTACCTCAGCCTCCCGAGTGCTGGTATTAAAGGTGTGTGCCACCACACCCGGCTCAATGTGTGACTTATTTAGTTCACTAAGAAGTATATTTTCAAGGTGCATTCTTTGAAGAGTGAAAATGTCTAATTTATTGTTCTTTATGGCTGAGTAGTATTCCATTATATAAAAATATCACATTTTTTTCGTCCATTCCTCAGTTGAGGGGCATTTAGGTTGCTTCTAAGATCTGGCTATTATGAACTATGCAGCTGTAAACATAGGTGCACATATATCGCTGTGGTATGATTTTAGTTCTTTTGGGAGGATACCCAGAGGGGAATAGCTGGGTCAAGTGGGACCTCCAATCCTAGCTTTTTGAGGAATCTCCACACTGACTTCCACAGAGGCTGCACCAGCCTGCATTCCCACCAACAGTGGTGGAGAGGAGTTCCTTTTTGCCCGAAGCCCCTCCAGCATTTGTCATTGGTTGACTTCTTAATACTATCCATTGTTTCTGGGGCGAGGTGGAGACAAGAGGTTATTTCTGAGAGAGGGAAAGAGGTTAGTTTGGGGCTTGAGAAGAGGAAACAGTTCAAACAAATGGAGCCTGAAGTGGAACGGTGAGCTGTCTGGAGAGAAGGTAGAATTTCTGGGCTGTGTGGAGACGTTAGATGAAGTTGGGAGCACTGACAGCTCCTGGTCACCAGCCTGCCCTGTCGGGGAGTCGGCCTCGCTGTCGGGAGGTTGCACAGAGTACAGAATCCAGCAGAGCGTGGAGTGAAGGTAGAGAATGGAAAGGTGGACGATGGAACTGAGATGGCCGACTGGAACTGGAACTGTCCCACGCCCGGGTGGGACTGATGGGCAGGAGGAGGGGAGAAGAGGGCAGGGCACCGAGAGTCTTGTTCAGTGAAAGTTGAGAACAGCAGAACCAGAGAATCAAGTGGTAATTGGAAGGTGGTGATCAAAAAGTTACCTGAGTTTAATTTTTTTTTTTTTTTTTTTTTTTGCGGCACCGGGGATTGAACTCACAACCTCGCACCTGCCAGGGCAGGCGCCTAAGGCACTCAGCCAAACTCCCAGCCCTGGTGTTTTTTTTTTTTTTTTTTTTGCGGCACTGGGGATCAAACTCACAGCCTCGCGTCTGCCAGGGCAGGCGCTTAAGCCACTGAGCCAAACTCTCGGCCCTGGTTTTTTGAGGCAGGGTCGCACTATATAGCTCAGGCCGGCCTTGCGCCGCGTTGTAGGCCAAGCCGGCCTCGAACTCACAACGCTCCGCCTACCTCAGCCTCCCGAGTGCTGGGATTAAAGGCGTGCGCCACCACGCCTGGCCTGAGTTTAATTTTGAAGAGAAGCATTTTAAGACGTTACCGGTTGCTGAGTGAAATTGAGACCTGGCGGCTGAAACTGAATGGAAAAGATGGTTCATGGTGAGAGAAGATTAAAGAACTGGGGAGGAGGCCAGAGGGATGGAGTCGGGTGGGGTTGGTGTATAGCCAAAAAAGCTGAAGGGGATGCATTGTAAGTGTGGTGTAAAATCCCTGGGTTAAGAAAAGCGAGCAGAGCCGAGCGTGGTGGTGCATGCCTGTAACCCCAGCACTTGGGAGACTGAGGCAGGAGGATTGTTTCAAGTTCAAGACAAGTGAGCCCAAGGCCAGTCTGAACTGCATAGTGAGACCCTGTCTCAAAAAGATAAAAAAGAAAAAGAAAATGAAAAGAAAGGGGAGCAGATTATGATCAGAGGGTCACTAGCTAGATGGCATGAACCTGAGAAGAAGGCACCTGTAGAATAGGGTGGAGAAGTGGTGGTTCTGGAAAGTCAGTATCCAGGGAGCCCCCTTCCCTGCTCTGTGGGTCAGGGAAGGGCTGCAGGAGACCGAGGCCCCAGCCAGTGGTCAGCAGGGCGGGGGAGTGGTCGAGATGAACCCCAGTGTGTGGGGGGAGTTGGATTAGGAGGTGGGAAGGAAGTCCTGGTATAGGCACAGTGTAAGCAGTGCAATCCTGGAGCAGGAGGGGACAGGCTGTGCTTATACTTTGGATCTTGTCACGGTCACGGTGGCTTTAGCACCAAGTTTTCCTGAATCAGTAGTTACCGACCTTCTTCGTTTACGTGCACCCTCAGGGGTTGTAAAGAATTCTCCGGTACCCGCGTTACACAGTTTTCCCCTCTCACTTTTGACTCCTGCATCTTTGTCAGCCCAGGTCTCAGCTGAGACAGGCAGCAACCCAGATGTATGACAGAACCTTTTCTTTTTATGCGCTGTTACAGAGGTGTGGGTGGGATGTAGGGAATCCCCATGGATGGGGCCCCTGCCTTGGTTAGTGACCGCAAAGCTCTTAGCACCTAAGTCGAAAGCTCCCAGGGCTGCGGAAGCCCTGCAGGTGCGGCCAGCCGAAGAGGAGAGGTATTGTTTGCTGCGGATCTGGAGGAGCAAATACAGGAATAGATCTCTTCAGAATCCAGGGGAAGCTGAGGGGAGGAAGTCTTCTCTTACTTTTTCTTTTCCTTAACTTCTTTTCTTCCTTCCTCCATCTCTCTCTGCCTCTTGCCCTCTTTCCTTCCTTTTGGCAGGGTTTCATTGTGTTTGTTGCCCAGGCTGGCTTCAAACTCCTGGGCTCATGTAGACTTCCTGTCTTGGCCTCCCAAGTAGGTGGGACTACAGGAGCATACCGACCGCCGTGCCCAACTAGGAAATCCTATACACATCAGCCCTGGGGCTGATGTCAGAGTAGAAGATGGATCTGAAAGGTGTGTGATGCAGTGCCTACGAGCAGTTTGTATGTTGTGGGGAATGTCTGCAGTATGTTATCCCTGTACCACCATCAAGGCACGGAGAATTGTCATCACCTTAAAAGGTTTCCAGGTGTGGTGGTACATGCCTGTCAGTCCCAGCACTGGGGAGGCTGGGGCAGGAGAATCACTGCCTGTCTGAAGCCAGCTTGGGCTCTTTAGTGAGTTCAAGGCCAGCCTGAATTGCATAGCGAGACCCTGTCTCAAAAAAAAAGTATCTTAGGGCTGGGTATGTAGTGTAGTATAGTGGTAGCTCTTGGGCCCAGGCTTCTAGCCCCAGAGCTTCATGTTTTTTTTTTGGTTGGTTTGTTTTGTTTTTGGTTTTGTTTTTGTTTTTTATGGCCAGTTGTTTTTCCTACCTCCAGCCACTAATACCTGACTTGTTTCCTGTCCAAATAGTTTGGTCTTTCCAAAGCATCATAGTATAATTGGGACCGTTCCGTGGGGGGCGGGGGGGGGAGGCTTTTCAATCTGGCTTCTTTTACTGAATGTTTCAAGAGTACTGGATGCTTTTGCCTGTATGAGTGGTCCATTTTTCTGGCTGAGTAGTATTTCATTGTGTGTCCACCCCAGTGCACCTGCCTGTTTGACAGTTTTCGGCAGTTACGAATGCAGGTGCTAGAGCTGGGCATGGTGGCGCACTCCTGTAATCCCAGCACTTGGGAGACTGAGGCAAAAGGATTGTTGTGAGTTCTAGGCCAGCCTGGACTACTCAGCGAGATTCTGTCTCAAAAATGAATCCAGATACCATGAGCATTTGCATTGAGGTTTTGGTGTAGACTTAATGCCCTTTTGTTTGAGTTAATACTGAGGTGGTGGGTTGCTGGCCCTGAAAATATTTATCTTAAATTTAAATGTTCGCAAATGATGTAATTTCCTGTAAGTACTGATATTTTAAAACTAACCTGTGCCTGGCAAACTGGCATACACCCATAACGTCATTACTCGGGAGACTGAGCCAGGACGAGGGCAAATTCAAGGCAGCCTGGGCAACTTAGTAAGACCTTCTCTCAAAATGAAACCAGAAAGAATGGGCACATGGTTCATTGGTAGAGGACCCTTGGGTTCATCTCCTAGTGCTGTTAAAAACAGCTGTGAACATGCAGTATAGGTTAGAGGTAGCAGTGCTCTCTTACCCTCCGGGTATGTGTTCCAGGATCCCCATGCTTGTCTGAAATCTTCAGTAGCACCAAACCCTGTGCTTACTGTTTGGTTTTCCATTTTGTTTTTAATGTGCATGTTTATTTTTATTTAATTGTTTGTCTTTTTGAGACAGATTTGCACTGTGCAGTTCAGGCTGGTCTTAAACTCTGCAGCCCAGGCGGGCCGTGAACTTGCAAGGATCCCCCTGCCTCAGCCTCCTGAGTACGGGGATTGCATGCAGCATTGTGCATGTTTATGATGGAGTTACCACAGTAAGACACTGATGACAGTAAGACAGTAGCACTGTGAGAACAAGGTGCCGTGACAGGAGCTGGGCGACTGTGGCCTGGTGGGACGTTTGTATCTAACCGTTGCTCTGTGGGGGTGAGGTGATTGAAGCCTCCCAGTGCAGCAGCAGGGGTGATGGGGACCAGCAGAGGGGCACAGATAATCGTTCTGGGGGGCGCGAAAGGTGGTGCAGTGAGTGCCCTGGGTGAAGTCGCTTTGCGTCCTGCTGCGTTGCAGTACCCAAGTTCACCCAAATGGTTTACCTGCGGTTTTTCATTTAATATTTTTGGACAGAGCCGGGCGTGGTGGTGCATGCCTTTAATCCCAGCACTCAGGAGGCTGAGGTAGGCAGGGCATTGTGAGTTCGAGGCTGGCTTGGGCTGCAACCGGAGCAAGGCCGGCCAGAACTACATAGTGCAACCCTGTCTCAAAAAAAAAATTAGGGCCGGAAATTTGGCTCCATGGCTTATACACCTGACTGACAGGCATGAGGTTGTGAGTTCGATCCCTGGTGCCGCACAAAAAAAATATATATATGTATATGTATAAACTTTTGGACAGTGGATAATTGATACTATGGAAAATAAAAAATGGGTAAAAGGACTAGTGATTTTTGTTGTTTTATTTGAGACAGGGTCACACTGTATTTCAGGCAGACCTCATACTCAGATTCTCCTCCTTTAACCTACCAAGTTCTAGGATTATATGCATGCACCACCCCACCCAGAATCAGCTTCATAGACTTCTCTTCTCTTTCTTTTCTTTCTGTGGTTTGTGGTTTGTGGTTTTTTGAGACAGAGCATCACTATTCAGTTCAGGCTGGCCTTGAACTCACTGCGTTGCTCAGGCTGTTCTAACACTCATGGTGATCCTCTTGTCTCAGCCTCCCCAGTGCTGGAATTACAGGTGTGCACCACCACACCTGGCCCTCTTCTTCCTCATGTGTGTGCACGCGCGCCCGTGCGTGTGTGTGCACGTATGTGTGCGAGCACTGTGGTTTTTTGTCTTGTTTTGTGCTATGGCAGATTGAACCAAGGACTTTGCTTATACAAGGCCAGCACTCTACTATTGGGCTACATCCTCAGTCTTTTTAAATTTGAAATGGGGCTCCTTGCATTGCTTGGGCTGGGCTCAGACTTGTGATCGGCCTGCCCCCAGAGTGCTGGGATCACAGGCATGCACTGCATGCCCAATGGGAGTGCCATGCATTTTAAAGGTTACTTTATTGCGGTGCGTGCGCTCTTAGTGAGATGGATGGGGCCTTTCAGATTTGTGCATGTGTGCATGAGTGTCATTGCTGATAAAACTGGCAAATAAGAATAGTTTTATTGTAGTAGTTGCCTGTTATGTGTACTTTCATATGCCATAGGTCATACGATAGCATTAAAAATTCATTTTATTAAATAATGAATTAGTTTAATTAGGTCTTTTCTGTGTTTTGGAAAGTGATTGTTAGAAATTCCCCAAATGCAATGACTTGATTTCCCAGCCATGAGCTGATTCCATTCTGAAGCCCAGAAGGCAGTAATTGATCACATTACCTCCTGAATGCCATGGTGGAGTTGGAGGCATGAATGAGGTATGATTGAATAATACAAGGACTTTGTTACAGTTCAGCCATTTAACCCCCTCAGCGCACGCCCTCCGACTTGGAACACTCATCCTGTCATCCTGTTGTCTGTGCCATTTTCTGAGGCAGTTGTGGAAATCCTTTTTCGCAAGCATCTTCAGTGTGCTGTCCTGACGGCCTTGATATCCTGAGTGGATTCCAAATGTTGATCTTTCATGGTCACAGTTGACTTGGGGGAAGAGCTGGGGCTACCCAGTGCTGAGACGCGTGAACAAGGTGGATGTTCTTAGCTTGTTTTCCTGTTGAATGGCGCTCAGCAGCAGCCTTAACCATATATTTTTTTCATTGAATTTTTAATATTGTTTGTAGAACAGCATCAACATTTTCAGTATCGACTTTTTTGGTCTACTGTGTTTAAAAAAGAATAACAAATAAATTCTTATATGAACTACAATGAAAATACCAATACCACTTTACAGAAAAAATAATTTTTACTTCAATTATCACACATGACAACAGCATGTTCCGTACACACACATTGCTTGCACTGTGCCATCTCTTGCTTTGCTGGCCTTTTTGTAGGACGTACTTGACATCTCAGTGGTCTTGATGTTTTGTTGGGAGGTTCTTATATTATCAGTGTGTAGTTAACAAGAGCATAAAATATAAATAAAGTATTCTCTTTTTTTTGCCTTTTTGAGACAGGGTCTCACTATGCAGCTCAGGCTGGCCTTGAACTCACTTTGCAGACCAGGCTGGCCTCGAATTCACAATAGTCCTCATACCTCAGCTTCTCAAGTGCTGGGACTACAGGTGCACAGCACTGTGCCCAGCTTAAATTCTTAAGATGTATTGTGCATTTAGAGTAAACATCAACATTTTCACATTAGATGTGTATTTGCTTACAAAACCTAAAGGATATGACTTTTTTTTTTTTTTTGTGGCACTGGGGATCGAACTCACAGCCTCACACCTGCCAGACAGGTGCTTAAGCCACTGAGCCAAACTCCCAGCAAAACCTAAAGGATAACATCAGAAATAAGTTCCTGTATGAACAGCAATGAAAACACCAGTGGAACTTTACCACAAAAATAAACTTTGGTTCAGCTGTCATTAACCATGTTTTTGATCACAGCACTAAAGACAGGACTTCCAGAACTGCTTCAGAAAGTGACAAGAACAGTGGGACAAGTGTTCAAAATGAGGGGGAGAATTTTGAGAGAGATTAATGACTGTGTCTTTTACTCTAATACATTTTTAAAATGTAAACTTTCGCCACGTATTTCAGTCACCCCTTGTGCCGTAGTAGAATTAGGGATCTGTGAATGTGCCTGCCTCCCTTCCCCTTGCCCCTTCCCTCTTCCTCCTTTTCCTGCCCTTTCTCTCCTCGCCTCCCCTTCCCTTCTTCCCTTCATTTGAGACATGGTCTTGCTGTGTCATTCAGGCTGGCCTCAAACTCACAGCAGTCCTCGTGACTCAGCCTCCCAGAGTGCTGGGATTATAGGCATGCACCACCACACCTAGATTGTACCTTTGTGTATAATGTGGGAGGAGTGAATGATTGATTCCAAGTGGGTTGGCAGATCAGGTTTTGGGCTGTAGAAGGAGTGAACGTTGGGGATTTAGGAACAAAGTTCCTCAAATCTTTTGGAAGGTCCTTGTGCACGTCTAGGCATACGTGTGTTAGGTTTGAAGGGCCAGGTGCTGCCTGAAAGGGAGGCCTAGGGTGCACAGATGGAGCTGTGACTGGGCGTAGCCTGTCCTCCCTGCTCTACCACGAGGGTAGGTCGGAGATGAGCTGTTTCAGCCTTGGTTTGAGCTGTGGGCTGTGTTGATAGAGGATGGGGGTAGTGATACTAAACTGCTCTGCTCCCAGATGAGTGGAACTTTTAAAACTGCATTTATTCTTTCATTCATTTATTGGTACCAGCAATTGAACTCAGGACCGCAGACTTGCCAGGCAGTTGCTGTGGCACTGAGCTAAATCCCCAACTCAAAATTGCTTTTAGTGGCTGGGGATTTAGCTCAGTGGCATAAGTGCCTGCCTGGCAAGCATGAAGTCATGAGTTCGATCCCCAGTACCCAAAAAAAAAAGTGCTTTTAGTTCACTTTTTTTCTTTTTCTTTTTGGTGAAGGGGATCAAACCCCAGACCTCCTGCAGGGCAGGCAAGTGCTTTACCTGCCACAGTGCTGTACCACCAGTCCGGGCTTACTGTTTTTTCTTTAAAATTCCAGTACATGAGCTGGGCATGGTGGCGCACCCTCCTGTGATCCCAGCACTTGGGAGGTTGAGTGAGGCAGGAGGATTGTTGCAAGTTCGAGACCAGCCTGGGCTACAAAGTAAGCTCAAGGCCAGCCTGAACTGCATAGCAAGACTCTGTCTCAAAAAGACAAAAAAAAAAAATTACAGTACATGTAAATTCTGTATTACAGGTTTGCTTTATGGAAAGTTTTAGATTATCACTTGAAATGTGTAACTGTTTCTTCCCCCGCTTTTCTGTGCTGGGGATTAAATCTAGGGCTTCCCATATGCTAGGCAAGCACTCTACCAACCCAGTCCCCCACCCTTTTTTTGGTGTTTTTTTTTTTTTTTTTGCCATTTACGTCTTTAAAATTGTTCCACTGAGGAAGATGTACCATGTCTCCAGTAGCTTTTTAGGGGCCTGTGATTAATGTCTACATGTATTGACAGTGAAAAGTCTGCTGCCTTCCTTTGCAGCTAATGCTGTGACTGATTTTTTTATTTTCTTTTCTTGGGGGCGGCAGCAGGAATTAAACTCAGGGCCTTGGACATATTAAATTACACTCTCACTAAGAAATACCCCGACTTAGGAGTAGGTGCAGATTTACCATGCTGGCCCCTCAGTATATGTGCTGCCCAAGCAGGCACCCTGCCTGCCGGTCAGCAGCTCCATAGTTTTCCTTTGTATAGATGGACCGTGTTTTAAACTGGTCTCTGGATAGCTTGGCTGTTTGTGGCCTTTTGCTGTTACAAACTGTCTTAGTCACTTTTCCATTGCTGAAACAAAATACCCAGGGGATACCCCAACCTTAAAGGCGGAGAGGTTTTTTTCTGACTCATGGTTTCAGAGCACGGTCCACTGGCTCCAAGGCAGAACTGGCAGGTGGAATGGCCTGGCCGAGGATAGCTGCTCAGCCTGTCGCAGCCAGGAAACCAAGAGAGGAAAGAGGAACCAGCGACAGGAATTGGGGATGATCCTCCTGCCTCAGCCTTGGTGTTTTATATAGCTTAGATTTTGAACAGACAACTAATATACAGGATGGAATTGAGGAAGTGTGGAAAGGAGCCTTCCGTTTCCCTGTCCTCCTCTGTTGCTCCAGCTGCGGAGGATATTCATGGATCCCGTGACCGGACTGCTCTCCTTCCTCTTGGTGGCGGCTTAGTTTCCAGTTGTGTGGCTGGATGATAATTACTTCTTTATTGATTGGTGTTTGTATTGTTCATACAAGCAAGAAAACTAGGAAACAGTGTTGTAATAAGATTCCTTGTCACTTAGGTTATTTCATATTCTCAGAAAGTTATCCGTAAATGTAAGTGAAACAGTTGGCTTCAAGGGCAGGTCCCTTTCTTCAACATGTCCATTTTGAATTTGAAACAATTCAAATTACGCATTGTAGCATAAGTGTTATGCTAAGATGTGCTTCAACAGAATTACAGTTTTACTTATTTTTTTTGGCCTACAGTATTTTTTGTGCTGTGTTTACGCTCGTGCAGTGTGCTATGGGTCCAGGAACTCAGGGCCTCACGCACCCCACCCCCAGCCGCACCTGGCCCTGGCTGTGCTTGCAGTGGATGGTCAGGTCCAGGCACCGGGAGTGCTGTGGCTGTGAGTGTTCAGCGGTCATGTTGAACCATGTGAAGTGGCTGATATTTGATTGTTTAAAAATGGAGATTTCATGTGGCTGAATGGAATGTTTTTGTTGTACGTCCTTCAGTTGCTGAGTCATAAGGTAAGGGTTGTGTTTAGCTTAGGTGGAAGATGCCAGCAGGTCCAGTTTGCACTCCTGTCAGTTGAAGTTGCAGTGTCTCCTTTACCCGAGTTGGCCTTGTGAGTCTTGTTCATTTGGACACTTCTTGGTGACTCTTGTGAAGTTATAGTTTGAATGTGTATCTCTGAGAGTGGTGAATGTCGGTTCTCTCTCATGTAGCCTGTCTGTAGTTCTAGGGACTGAACCTTGGGGCTTCATTTGTGCTGAGCTACGTTCCCATCCAGTGTAGTTTTACTTTTTCTCTCTCTTTGAGACCCCAGGTCTCTGAGTTGCCCAGGCTGGCCTTTGGTGCGCAGTTCTCTTGCGTCAGCCTCCCAGTGTGCTGGAAGTACATGCACAGACCACCACGCTCAGCATTACTGAGTTAGAGGCTTTTAAACATATAGTCTCAATTCCCCCACTCTCATTTGTCTGCTTATTTGTTTTAAGATTAATTTTTTTTTTTTTTTTGTAGTACTGTGGATCAAACCCAGGGCCTCAAGTGTTTGTTTTCGTAAAGAGTGATCTGTTTATTTATTTATGTATTTATTGGAGTCAGGGTGCTCACTGTGTAATTCAGGCTGTCCTGGAACTCACTCTTTAGCCCAGGCTGGCCTTGAACTTACGGGATCCTCCTGCCCCAGCCTCCTGAATGTTGGGGTTCCAGGTGCGTACCACCACCTCCAGCACATTTTTTTTTTTTTTTTGGTGGCACCGGGGATTGAACTCACAACCTTGTACCTGACAGACAGGCGCTTAAGCCGCTGAGCCAAACTGGCCCTCATTTTTGTTTTTTTAAAAAAATGATCAGAAGATGTAATTTTGATCAAATTAGTTTATTTCTTTTCTTTTATGGTGAAGGTTTTTTTTTAAAGATAGTAAAATCCAGTAAAACATAACAGAACAAAGTCAATCAAAACAAAGCAGTAGAACTTTAAAGAAAGATACTATGGTACAGAACTTTAAAGAAAGATACTATGAAAACAATAGCTACTATAGTATATCTTCTTATTTTCAGAATAGTTGACCATTCCAGCAGGTATAGTAAAATTAAACCAAAAACAAAACACAAGAAAACCAATAAAAACAGAATATAAAATAAAGCAAAAAAAAATTTATCAGAATAAAGCAAAACAATGAGAAAAATATTGGACCTTGAAGGTAAGACAGAAGAGAATCTCCCATATTTGCTACATAACCAAAGAGATGCTCAGGCTGCTGGTCCTAGGCCTGCAAAATCAACAAAATAATGCTAGCATTTAGTTGCTTTGTATACCTTAGTTGCTATCAATTTAGCCAGACCTCCGAACCAGCAGGTTGCTGGGGGTGGGGGGTTGTCCTTGATTCTTAGCTCGTGCACCGGTAGGCGTACAGGAGGTGCATGTTTCTCTTCCTGGAGTCCACGCCGGTCGCGCAGTTTTCCGGAAGGCAGACTAGTTGTCTTCTGGTTGGAGCCACTCTGACCCAGCAGGGCGGGTTCTTGAGAGGCCCCTCTCTTTTCTCTTCCTGGAGTCCATGCTGGTCACGCAGGCCCCTGGAAGGCAGACTCTGTGGTTATTGTTTTTTGTATATTATCTAAGAAATTCTTTTCTACCTGATTCTTGAAGGTATTCCTACATTCTGAAAGTTTCACATTTTCATCTTTAGGTTTTTAATTCATTTAGGTTTGTGTGAGAGCTCTTTTTACGTGATGGGAGGAATTGGCCCTTTTTCTTTCTTTCTTTTCTTTTGTTTTGGTACCGGGGCTCAAACTCACAACCTCATGCCTGCCAGGCAGGCGCGTATGGCACTGAGCTAAATCCCTGGCCCTAATTTTTTTTAATTTCATTTCATTTCATTTATTTATTTTATTATTATTATTTTTTTCCGGCCTTTTTTTTTTTTTTTTTTTTTTTTTTTTTTTTTTGCGGCACCGGGGATTGAACTCACAGCCTTGCGTCTGCCAGGGCAGGCGCTTAAGCCACTGAGCCAAACACCCGGCCCTTCGGCCCTAGGTTTTTGAGACAGGGTCACACTATGTAACTCAGGCCAGCCTTGCACTCACCTTATAGCCCAAGTGGGCCTCGAACTCACAATGCTCCACCTACCTCAGCCTCCCAAGTGCTGGGAGTAAAGGTGTGCACCACCACACCTGGCTACCTTTTTTCTTTCTGTATTATGAATTACTATTATATTTTCTGTAAAGTTATGAATTTGCTTAATATTTTCCTATTCTTAAATTTTATATTTTACGTAGATGAATATGGAAAACCCTGAGAAAGGATTTTCCCCTCTTTGGAGTAATGTGTTTTTTTAATTCCCTTTAGTTTGTAGTATATATGTTTCATTTTCCATTTAAATCATGAGTCATCTAGAATATATTTCATGTTTGAGGTATAGAACCAACTCTGTTTTTTCCCTCTGTTGAATAATCCATCTTTTTTGTAAAGATAAGGAATCCCATGGTCAGCATATACTGATGTCCTGTGTAATTTCAGGTTTCATGTAGTCTTCATTATGCTAACTCTAAATGTTACCCAGTATATGAAATACTGAATACTAACCTAGTAATGCTAAAAAAAAAAAAAAAAAAAAAAAAAAAAAAAAAAAAAAAAAAAAAAAAAAAAAAAAAAAAAAAAAAAAAAAAAAAAAAAAAAAAAAAAAAAAAAAAAAAAGCCCCAGTGAAAAGGCATAAGTGTGTGCTGCAGTGATGTGGGGCAGTCTTGACCAGAGCGGACTGCCCACCCGGTCTTCAGCTTGAGCAGTGCACTGGGTCTCTGGAATGTGGTTTAGAGTTTCTGGTGTGGCCGTCTTGATATAGGAAAAATGATCTCAGACTTCCAAATGATATAGGGGAATGAAACTCCCAACCTACTATATTTCCGGCGAGAGTTTGTGTTCTCTAAAAACGAAGAATGAATTTTAGGAACAACAGAGGGTAAGAGCAGAATATCTTTATTGAGAGAAAGAAAGCTTTTTATAGAGTAAAACCCTGATGGGGAAAACTGGGAACTCCCAAAGCAGATGGGCTTGAGGTGGGACAGGACTGTGGTGAACCAATAAGGTTAATTGTTTAGGTAAGATTGACCAAATCAAGGACAAATAGGGAAGCGAGTCACGTAGTAAGCGAGCATTCTTACTGATTAGGGGATTGGGATGGTAATTCCTGGCTTCTCAAGATGATCCACCCCTAATTCCTAATGCTTATACTTAGGATGTGGTTGCATTTGTTTTGCCTTTTGTCTTGAGATCTGGCCCACAGCAAGAGGTGTGTATCTCTTCCAAGGTCACAAGATATCGGGTCCTTTGTGCCGGCTCCTTTGAGGTCCTAGCCCTGTCTGACTGCCTATAATATTTCTGTCTAACTCAGTTGCCTATAACAGTGTGGTACGTAGGACATCAGGGAAGTATTGGTGAACTTCTGTTATGAAGTCTTTAAAATATATTCAAATATATCTGTATTTTGGCAAAGTTGTGACAGCTATGGTAGTAACGGCGATGGTGAACTTTTCAGAGCTCTCAGTGGTAACCAACAGCTGACACCATGCCATGGGTCCCCGCCACTGCTTAACAAGCTGCTAAATAGCCTTATCGGTGTCACTTCAGTCTGTTTAGCCTGCCCTTGAGACAGAATTCTGGTGTTTTTGTTGTTGATTTGTTTGTTTTTGTCCTCTGGGGGGAGGTGGGTACCGGGGGCTGAACCAAGAGTGTGATGCACATTAATCAGGCAGGTACCGTACTCTGCTGCTGAGCTGCATCCACAGCCCCCTTTCAAGAAAGCTGCTAGGCCAGCCATGGTGGCACGCGCATGCCTGTAATCCCAGGAGGATCAACAGGAATTGCAGGCCAGCCTGAGCTGCTAAATTGCCTAGACTAACGTGAGTTTGGGGATCTTCCTGCTTCAGCCTCTTTAGTAGCTGGAATTATAGATAGGGACTACCACACCTGGCAAAGCAGGTTTTGTTAGAACTTGTCTTTATTTCCCTGTCTTCTCTTTTCCCCCATTTCTCTTTCTTCTCTACATACTTGATGTTTTGAAATGTTTAATGGGGGCCAGGGATTTAGCTCAGTGGCCTGAGCGCCTGCCTGGTAGGTGTGAGGTTGTAAGTTCAATCTCCGGTACCAAAAAAAAAAAGAAATGTTTAGTGGGTTTTACAGGAAAGCTGGGATACTTGAGGGAGGAGGGCGATTAAACATAGTTGTGGCTCTGCATTTAAGGGTAAGTTAGTATAGTTCTCTTCTGAATAAGTATAGTTAAGAATTTTTATTGGAAAGTTAGATGATAAAGAACCGTAGAAAATACTTATATTGCCAGTTTTGGTGGCATGCATCCATAATTATAGCACTTGGGAGGCTGAGGCAAGAGGATCACAGTGAGTTCAAGGTCAGCCTGGGCTACATAAGCAAGTCCAAGGCCAGTTTGCACTACATAGTGAGACCCTGTCTCCAAACATAGATAGACAGACAGAAAGAGATAGACAAAGAGAGAATTTATATTACATATTAAAATATTGAAAACTTGAACAGTTTTTCTTACTTAGAACTCTATACAGTTACCTTTTCCTACGTAATGTGTTTCAGAAGTTAAAATATATAATGTACTTTGATAATGATTGACTTGTAGGATTGTTTGTGCTACTTAGTTTAATATGTGGATTTTTTGTTAGGGATACAGCTCTTTCAGCAAGAATATTCTTACAGGCCTCACTTACTCTTCACATTTGTAACAGATTTCAAGATCAGCTTGCAGCAAAAGTCAGGCTCTGACTTTATCACATGAAAGGTAGCCTGGTGATAAGATCAGTAGCGGTTGACCTGTGCAGACACAGTGCACACCTTGTTTTTAGGGCTAATGGGGGTAATAAAGCTTAAAGTAGTGATTTTTATTTTTTATTTTTTTGAGAGGCACCGTTAGACTTATTAAACAGATTACAGAAGTACACATTCTGAAGGCAGTGCAGGCTCTCCTGTGGGGAGGCACTTAAAGTAGTAATTTTTTGTTTTTGTTTTTTTTAAGACGGGATCTCGCTCTGTAGCCCAGACTGGCCTTCAGCTCACGGTGATCCTCCTGCCTCAGCCTTCTGAGTCCTGGAATTATAAGCATGTGCCACCACACCTGGCTAAAGTAGTAATTTTAAACTGGATAAGCTGGGGCTGATGGCACACCTGTAATCCCAGTACTTGGGAGGCTGGGGCAGGTGCATCGTTGTGAATTCAAGGCCAGCCTGGGCTCCACAGTGGGTTCAAGGGCAGCCTGAACTACATAGCGAGACCTTGATTTAAAAAAAAGAAAAATATTCAAGCTGGATAAAAAGTGTATTCCTTTTTTTTTTTTTTTTTTTTAAACTCAGAGGTTACTTGTTACGTAAACCAGAAACGGCCTACATAGATTGTGTGCTGTTAAGGCAGTGGACTGCTTTGCAGCTGTGGAGGTGATGTAGGCTGACACTTTCGCTGTTCCGTGGCCAAGCACACCAGGCACTCACTGCAGGTTTCCAGAGGGAGGATTTCCAGTGGCCCTGTGATCATTGTGAAGGGGAGTAGGGCAGGGCGCTGCTGCCCTGTGAACAGAGGTAGTTCTGACTCTCGGGAGACAGGAGAAGTGGCCTGAGTCCCAGCACAGAGCTGCCGTGGCTGGGGCCGTGCAGGGCTGCAGCCCTCACTACACACCTACAAACACAAGGCTGTTACTCTGCAGGTGTGGGTTTGCTCAGAACTGTCTCAAGGTATCAAATGTCAGAGTTGACCTTTTAGTCTTAGATTTCCAGTATTTTGTAATTGGTGGGTTTTTTTTGTTTGTTTTTTTTTTTTTTTGCGGTACCAGGGATTGAACTCACAACCTTGCGCCTGCCAGGGCAGGCACTTAAGCCACTGAGCCAAACTCCCAGCCCTGGTTTTTTGAGTCAGGGTCGCACTTTGTAGCTCAGGCCGGCTTTGCGCTCGCATTGCAGCCCAAGCCGGCCTCAAACTCACAACGCTCTGCCTACCTCAGCCTCCCAAGTGCTGGGATTAAAGGCTTGTGCCACCACGCCTGGCTGTAATTGGTGGTTCTGACATGTAAGGAAACTATAATTACTTGGCTTGAGTTGGGAAATACCTAAGAGTTAAACAGGTACGCGTTATTCATAAATCAGACATCTCCTAAAGGTAAGTAAGTACAACTGTCAGCCAGTCAGGTACACTTGGCCCTCTTGGGTAGCACTGAAGTTTGCATTGTGCATTGATCTTGTAAAGCATCCCTAGGTCTTGCTGCATAAACCGCAGTTATTTCAAACTCAAGGTGATCCTCCTGCCTCATCCTCCCATGAGTGCTGGGGTTATAGGCATGCACTTACATGTCTGGCTAAAAAGTAATTTTATCGTTTAGTATAGAATAAACGTTTTGCCACTGATTTTCTAGTGAGTACTGAGGAATGAATCCTACTCCCAATTTGAATCATATTTCCATCTCATTTGGAAAGGTAAAGAAGTTTCTGAAAATAATAATATAAGGAAACGAGCTGGGCGTGGTGGCATATGCATTTAGTCTTTAGTCCCAGCACTTGGGAGGCTGAGGTAGGAGGAGTGTTGTGAGTTCGAGGCTGGCTTGGGCTACAATGTGAGCGCAAGGCCAGCCTGAGCTACGTAATGCGACCCTGCCTCAAAAAACTAGGGCCAGGAATTTGGCTCAGTGGCTTAAGCACCTGTCTGGCAGGCAGGCGCGAGGTTGTGAGTTTGATTCCCGGTGCCACCAAAAAATATGTGTGTGTGTGTGTGTGTGTGTGTGTGTATAAACAAAATGTATATTTCTCAAGTATAAAATGAATTGGCAGTTTAAGATTTACTACTGGCTGATGTGGACAGGTTTCTAAACAGAGCTCATATACCTATGGGCAGCTCTACCCCCGCATATATACAAATATTGCAAGACTTCATTGCTTGTGTGAAACTGACTTTTAAGTTCTACTAAGTAATTTTTGACTTAAGCATCTTTATTTGAAAAATCCATAATGCCCCTAAGGAGGTTTGGCTGAGTCCTGTACCTGCCACTCTGTTTGATTCAGTTGCTTAGCAATGGTGAAATCTCTGTGGGGAGTTTAGAGTAACCATTGTAAGGCGCCTTGGCGCCTTGAGGACAGGTTACTAGAAGACATCAGAGTGTAAACGGAAAAGACAGGAGGGGAGATGTCTGGTGTATAAACATTAATTTCTCCACAATTTAAAAGTATTGCATTTATTTCAAGATTAACTGGCTGTACACTGTCAGCCACATACCTTTGTTTATGACCTGTATATCGGTGCCTCTCATGTCTTTAATCCTTTAACTTACTATTTTTATAGATACAGTGGAGAATTTTAGTGAAGAACATGAAAAAAATAGTCACCATTTTCACAAAAATGCTGATGACAGTACTAAGAAAGCCAGTGCAGAAACCACTGTGGCTTCTGGATACAAAGCTGAGGAAGTCAAGGAAGCAAATGACACTTGGAACTCCCAGTGTGGGAAGCCGTCAGAGTCTCCATCTGAAACGTCTCCCGTCAAGGGGTCCGTGAGGACTGGTTTATACGAATGGGATAATGATTTCGAAGACATCAGATCAGAAGATGATATTTTAGGTTTGGATAGTGATCCTCTTTTGGAGATGAAGGATGAGGATTTAAAAACTCGATTGGAAAATCTGGATGAAGCCATCGAAGAAGACATGGTGCAAAGTGTTCTTAGGCCGAGCAACTGTAGGACGTACTGCAGGGCCAACAAGGCAAAAGCCTCCCAAGGAGCATCCAGTTTTGATAAGCTAATGGACTGCACTAGTCAGGCCTTAGCCAAGGCAAACAGTGAGCCAAGTAAAGATGGCCTGAATCAGGCAAAGAAGGGCGGTGTCGGCTGCGGGACCAGTCTCAGAGGGACGGTTGGCCGGACTAGAGATTATACTGTGTTGCATCCATCTTGCTTGTCGGTCTGTAATGTCACCATCCAGGACACCATGGAGCGAAGCATGGACGAGTTCACCGCGTCCACTCCTGCAGACCTGGGAGAAGCTGGCCGCCTCAGAAAAAAGGCCGACATCGCAACTTCTAAGACCACTACTAGATTCCGGCCTAGTAATGTTAAATCCAAAAGGGATGTTAAACTTGAATTTTTTGGTTTTGAAGATCATGATGAGACAGGAGGTGATGAAGGAGGTTCTGGAAGTTCTAATTACAAAATTAAGTATTTCGGTTTTGATGATCTTAGTGAAAGTGAAGATGATGATGACGACGACTGTCAAGTGGAAAGAAAGGCCACCAAAAAACGAACTAAAACAGCTCCGTCACCCTCCTTGCAGCCTCCTCCAGAGAGCAATGATAATTCCCAGGACAGTCAGTCTAGTGCTAGTAACGCAGGTAAGATTTTTCAGATGTGTGTACAACATAAGAAAATGTGATTTTCATGCTCACGTCAGCATCTATTTAGTTTAATAGATACTCGGCTTTACTGTATTGTATTTATTTTCAATAGAAGTGTATTCAGAACTACAGGTTGCCCTACACAGAGGCGCGGTGTTTTAAATGTTAATGATCAGGTCTCAGCTTGTGAGGAGCCTGTGAGTATGGGGCAAGAACACGAAACATCTTGGTGTTTTGACTTTTAAAACCATATGTAGTAGAGACATAAGGGCGGGTTTTGGACATCTACAATTGTGCTGGTAACAGATGGTTTTAATGAGAGCAAAATTAAAAACTTTTGCAGTTGGCTCAAAACTGATGAACATTTAAAACATTCTTAAACTCTCTCAAATGGGTTTAATAAAATTGAAAAATGTAGGTAAGTATTCTTTAGCAGTGCAGAGTGAATCTGTCTCTGAAGGTCATGGGCTCAGTGTTGAGGTCTTTTGGAGTTCAGGCTCCACTGTGAGAGACAAACAAAAGAAATAGGTTAGCTCTCCTGGAATCAAGTCATTCTCGGACAAGGGCTTTGTGAAGTGGGTAGGCTGTTGAGTGGACAAGAAAAAGTAAAACCTGGAGTTCAGGGGCTCTTAGCTAAATATAGTTTTTCTGGGTTGGTTTAATTGTTAAATAAAGATTTTGTCCTTTTAGGGTTGTAGATGGGGTGTCATCATAGTGAATTAGAGGTCTTTGGTTATAAATTCTCCAGTCTGTACTTGAGGCTATCTGCTGTTGTTCTTTGTCTGGCCCAGCAATAGTGTTGCTGGCTAGGTTGGGTGCTGTTGTTTTTCTTATTTTTTTTTGTTAATTAAAAAAAAATTCATTGGTGCTGGGGATTGAACCTAGGGCCTTGTGCATGTGCAGCACGTGCTGTGCCCTTGAGCTCTACTCCCAGCCCCGATAGTATTCATTGTTGGCTTCAGAGATGGAGCCACACAGGAGTAGCCCCCGCAGGCTCGTACCTTGCTGCACAATTAAATAAATGAATGAGCAAAGTCAATACGGAGTTTTGGCAGAATTTACCCTCTTTTGTCTTGGAATCCTCATGCAGAACTGAAGCTTGCAGTGGCCTTTCCGGCCAGCCCTTGTGTTCTGTTGTGTAATCTATACTGTGCCTGGACTCCTGACCTGTTGTAGCTTACTTTGCCCTAACAGCGCTAGTGTGAATCACTCACAGTTAGCCTCATGCAGTTAAAATTGGTCACTGAGATTTACACTGGGGGTGTGGAGGGTGGGGGAGTAATAAAACGTCTTAAACCTTAGACGTTAAAATGTGGAAGTAAGACTGGGAGTGATGCTCAGTGGGAGGTTCAGGGTTGGATTCCCAGCACTGGGAAAAAAAATAAAGTTAGACTTACAGAAATTTGACATTGATACTGAGTAACATGTCAAAATTAGAGATAATTTGTTTGATCCATTACAATTAGAAATTTGAGTCTTTATAATGTATAAAATAGTAAACATTTTTAAAAGTTGGAATAAAGAAAAGTCTTCCTGTTTTTGTTTTGTTTAGTTGGGAAGTACTCTAATCGTTACGTAGTTTCATGCAAGGGCCTACAAATTGAACTGTGCTATACTGGGTTTCCTTATATCTTTTGCCAACTAAAGTTATCATTTTGGGTTTTTCAGTGTGGCGTTTTTGTATGTAAGCAGGCATTCATTGAAAGCCAGCAGGATTTAATGGACTTGAAGACTGAAATGTTAAAGGCAGACCCCCCCGCCCCCGGCCGCCGCGCAATGTTTTGTGTGTGCACCATGCCGTGCAGTGTTAGCACCTGTAGGCATCCACAGCTGCGTCACCTGTGAAGGTCGCAGTTTGTTCAGGAAGATGCTTGAGTTTGCCGTTAACACAGAGTAGGACTAAAGCATGGGCACAGCCAAGGTTGTGGAGAACAGAGGGCAAAGTCTGCGACTATTGAGCCAACTTTCTTTTTGCTTTTCTTCCTGAGAATGCTGGGGTGGGGGGAGCTTCCTAGGTTGTCTGGTAAATAATTTGAATTACTAGAAAGCTGGCTAGTTTTGATTACCATTTCAGAAAACTTGGATTTTCCAGAGGACTTGCCTGGCGTACCTGAAAGTGTGAAGAAACCCCTAAGTAAGCCAGGAGATAAATCAAAGGAAAACACCAGGAAGATTTTTAGTGGCCCGAAACGGGTGAGTACAATACTGTCTGTGGTTTTGATTCTTCTGTTATTGGAGGGCCAACTCTTTTTGACGGTGCCAGCCGTCATAGCAAATGCCTTCCAGAGAACATAAGCCATTTTTAAAACGCACTGTAACCAGGTTTTAGATCATGATGTATAAAGATAGACATGAAACATTACTTATTACTTAACCATTCACAAATGGACGGGTCAGTGATGTTAAGTACGCGCACAATGTTATGTAGTCACAGGTGTTATCAGTACCTAAAACTTTTTCAGTTTTCCCAAAAATTCTGTACCAATTAAATAATTACTGCTTTTTGCACCTCGCCCCAGTCGGTGTAGAAACACTGTTATGCTTTCTCAGTACCTCATATAAATACAGTTATATTTGTCCCTCTGTATCTGGCTTATTTCATGAAGCATGTTTCTAAGGTCCATGTGTGTTACAGCATGTTTCAAGATGCCATTCCTATTTTTATGACTGAATAATGTTCCATTCTGTGTCCGTCTGTCTCTCTCTTCTCACACACACACGTTTCCCATATTATGCTGTCCTGTTCTTTTGTTGAGGGGCACTGTTTGCATTTCTTAGCTGTTGTGAATAATGCTGCTAGAAAGTCGCTGTCCAGTTACAGATGCTCAGCAGTGGCGTTCATGAAAATACGGTTAACTTGAAAGTGCACTTAGTGTACTAACCCTGCTGAACATGGAGCCTGGCCATAGGCGCCTTTGTAGTCTTGGCTGTTTCCCCAGCGCTTGCACGGCTGGCTGTGAGCTGTGCTACCCAGCCTCACAAGAGTGCATCGTGCCACACATTGCTAGCTCAGGAAAGAACAAAACTAACTCGGTGCCATCTCTTCTGAAGCCCTGGTGTTTGCACCCCAACCTGAAGTTGAAGCATTGTAAACAAGGGACCAACTGTCTGCACGTCTGGATATGTACCTAGGAGTAGCATTAACTGCATCCTGTGAAGTGTGTAACTTTTCCACTGTGGCTCCGCCGCCTCACTTTGCCATTGGCCCCGGTGCCTGCGTGTCTATGCGCCCAGCTTCTCTGTGTCTTTGCCAGTGCTTAATAGTCTATAATAGCTATCTTGGTGTGAAAAATTCGGCATCCCATTATGGTTGGTACTCATTTTCCTGATGACTAAGATGTTGGACGTCTTTTCATGTGTTTATTGAGCATATATGTGTGTGTTTGTATCGTGTGTGTGTGTATATATATATATATTTAATTTATTTTTTGGTCTTTTTGAGGTAGGCTTGCTACATATAATTCAGACTGGCCTTGAACTCCTGGAAGTTCTCCTCAGCCTCCCTAGTGCTGAGATGACAGACGGGAGTCACCATTCCTGGTCCTTGTGTATCTTTGGGCAGCTGTCAGTTTAAGTCTTTTGTCCATTTTTGAATTGGGTTGTTGGTTTTTTTTTTTTTTTTTTTTTTGAGACAAGGTCTTGTTATGTAGTTCAGGATGGCCTCAAGCTCACTTTGTAGCCCATGCTGGTCTTGAACTTGCAACATTCCTCTTGCCTCAGCCTCCCGAGTGCTGGGGTTACAGCTGTGTGCCACCGTGCCTGGCTCTGTTTTTGTTATTGAGTTGTAGGAGTTCCTTTGCAGATCTCCTCTCATTTTGTAGGTGTTGCTTCACTTTCTTGTTTCTTTTTTCTTTTTTCTTTTTGGATGTAAAATTTTTAAAAAATTTAATAAAGCCCCGTTTGTTCTTTTGTTGCCTGTGCATTTGGTGTCAGACCCAAGAAATCATCCAGTTGCGTATCATGTAGCTTTTTCTCTTTTTGTCTAGAAGTTTTTAGTTTTAGGTCTATGTTTAGTTTTTTTAAATACATTTTTGAGCTAATTTTCTACGTATGGTATATAGGGTACAGTTTCATTTTTATGTAAGTCATTTAATATGCTCTCGTATAGGTATTTCTTGACTTTACCTTTTTTGAAACAACTAATGTCTTTACTTAAATAGCTTATTTAATGGTTTTGTTGTTAAAAGTTGCAGTTAAAAACTGTCAATACTGGCCAGGCATGGTGCGTGCTTATAACCCCAGCACTTGGGAGACTGAGGTGAGAGGATCACCGTGAGTTGGAGGTCAACCTGGGCTATGAAGTGAGGTCAAGGCCACTGAAATACAAAGCAAGACCCGGTCTCAGAAAACAAACAAAAGTTATCAGTACCTTTTGTTTTTATAGGATGAATTGTTTTTAAACCACTAGAACATAAGTGTTTCTAATTTTAATGGTTGATTTGTGGGAGGGTTGGTTTTTTGAGACAGGTGTCTCACTGTGTACCTCAGGCTGGCTTTGAACTCACATAGTCCAGGTTGGTCTTGAACTCAGTGATCCTTATGCCTCAACCTCCTGAGTGTTGGGATTATAGGCATGCGCTACTACACCCAGCCTTGGTTATCTTTTCCCTAAGTAAAAGTTCATTGGGAGTCTTTTCAAACCAAATGTGTTATAATTTACTTAAAATAATAAACCCATAACATACTAATATAAATTTTTGTAATAATCATTTTCAAACCAAAAATTAGAAAATATAATAGCATTCTTGTAACACATCTTATTATAGAGTATCAAAATTCACATTAATACCATTGCCAGAGTTAACCAGAAATTTAATTGCCCACACATTATCTCTTCCCTCTTCCTCTTTTTTTAATAAGTACTCATTTATTTTAGGTATGTATGCTGTCTTATTTGAAACTAATAAATGCCATGCATTTCTTAAGGAAAAAAGACTATCTCATACCAAGCTGTGGTTATGTGGTTATAGTACTTAAAAGAAAATTAATAGCAATTCTTTTGATGCTCTGTTGCCTAGTTCATATTTTAGTTTTTCTGAGCTGTTTTAAAATGCCATTTATTTATTTATTTATTTGGTACCGGGGATTGAACTCACGACCTGGTGTTTGCCAGGCAGGCGCTTGTGCCGCTGAGCTAATAAATCCCCAGTCTTTAAAATGCCTTTTAGAAGCCGGGCGTGGTGGCGCACGCCTTTAATCCCAGCACTCGGGAGGCTGAGGTAGGTGGAGCGTTGTGAGTTCGAGGCCGGCTTGGGCTACAACGCGAGCGCAAGGCCGGCCTGAGCTACATAGTGCGACCCTGCCTCAAAAAACCAGGGCTGGGGAGTTTGGCTCAGCGGCTTAAGCGCCTGCCCTGGCAAGCGCAAG
>RJWM01007704.1:0-49873 GCA_004363535.1 Dasyprocta punctata | reverse complement strand
TGCCTTTTAGAATCCAGGCATGGTGATGCACGCTTGTAATCCCAACACTCAGTAGACTGAGGCAGGAGGATCTTTTTTTTTTCTTTTTTTCTGTTCCAGGGATTGAACTTAAAACCTCACACCTGCCAGGCAGGTGCTTACACAACTGAGCTGAATTCCTAGTCCTATATTTTGAGACAGGGTCTCACTATGCAGTTCAGGCTGGCTTCGAACTCACCTTGTAGCCCAGGCTGGTGTCAAACTCAAAATGATCCTCCTGCCTCAGCCTCCCAAGTGCTGGGATTAAAGGCATGCGCTACCACGCCCAGCTTGAGGCAGGAGGATCTTTGCAAGTTCAAGACCAGCCTGGGCTATAAAGTGAGTTCAAAGCCAGCTCAAACTGCATAGTGAGACCCTGTCTCAAAAAAAAAAAAAAAAAAAAAGCCTTTAGTGTGTCCCCGCCGTCCTCCCCCCCCCCCCTCCCCGGCACCGGGGATTGAACTCACAACCTCACACCTGACAGACAGCCACTTAAGCCACTGAGCCAAACTCCTGGCCCTGGTTTTTTGAGGCAGGGTCGCACTGTGTAGCTCAGGCCGGCCTTGTGTTCATGTTATAGCCCATGCGGCCTCGAACTCACAATGCTCCTCCTACTTCAGCCTCCCAAGTGCTGGGATTAAAGGCGTGTGCCACCACGCCCGGCTCTTTTGGTGTGTCTTATTCCAAACCAAAATTGTTTAGTTGTCCTAAATCCTTTAGCCTCAAACAGTTCTCACATTTAAAAAAAAAAAATAAAAAACCTGCCAGGTGAAATGACCATCCCAGCAAGTGGGGAGGCTAAGGTCCTAGGATCAGAGCTCAAGCCCACCCAGGGTAATTCAGCAAAAACCCTGTCTCAAAAGACAAAAGAAGAGCAACAGATGTAGTTCAGTGTGAAGGTTCTGAGTTCAGTCCCCAATACTCACATCAAGAACAAAACCTCCCTGGACACTGATTGTTTTTTAAAAGCCCAGAGTATTTGTCTTACAGGACTTTCACACTTGGAATTTACCTAATGATGTAACCATCACTAGTGCACATGCCATTTACCTTATGGTGTCAGTAAACTTGCTTTTCTATAGTACTGTGAAGTGGTGCCCTCAGGGCTCGGGAGGCGGCACAGCAGGAGAGCACGTGGCCTCTGTGCAAGGCCCTGGGTTCCACCCTTGGCATCACAGGGCCCTGGAAGTTAGGTCCAGAAGCCCGATGAGATTCAGTTTCAACTTTCTGGGCACAGATACGTCAGTGGTGATACTGCGTGTTTCTTTCTTTTTTTTTTTTTTTTCCGGCACTGGGGATCGAACTCACAACCTGGCGCCTGCCAGACAGACGCTTAAGCCACTGAGCCAAACTCCCAGCCCTGATTTTTTGAGGCAGGGTTGCACTATGTAGCTCAGGCCGGCCTTGCGCTCGTGTTGTAGCCCAAGGCGGCCTTGAACTCACAACGCTTCTCCTACCTCAGCCTCCCGAGTGCTGGGACTAAAGGCGTGAGCTCCCACGCCCGGCACTGCGTGTTTCTTTACGTTAGGAGTGATGCAAACCCTGTTTCTCCACTCTTAATGTTGTTTGACCACCCACTTAAGGTTGTGATCTGCATGTTCTTAATAATTTCCTTTTCTAATTTAATTAGTAGGCAAGCCATGGGCTGTTCTTCTGACAGTATATGAGTATCTTGTTCCCCATTATTGTGTCCCCCCCCCCGTTATTATTGTCTTATCCATTGTTTCAGTATTGATGTTTAGTTTTGCTTATGTCCTTCATTACACTGAATGGTGGCAAATGGTGAATTTTCTAATTGTCTTTTCCTCTGCATTTAGTAGCTGGAGTTGTGAGAAGATTCCCCTGTCATGGACTCAATAATTTGTACTTGTAGCATAACACTTTTTGCTCGCTGACATTATGCAAAGTGAAGTAATCCAGAACAAAGAATATTACCGAACGATTTCTCGTGTGTGTCAGCCCTTGCAGGGGTGTAGCTCAGTGGCATAAGCACCTGCCTGGCAAGTGCGAGGTCTTGAGTTTGATTCTCAGTTACCCGCCCTCAAAAAAAGATACTGCTGTGCTTGTATGTCAGCTCTTTTAGAGAAATCGAGTACATAGAAACATGAGCGGTTACCAGGGGTCGCTATGGGGAGAACTGGAGAAATGTTAGTGAAAGGGTCCAGTTATAGAGGATTAGTAAGGCTAGGAAACTAAGTACAGCAGGTGGAGCAGTGTAGTTAGTATTATTGTAATGTGCATTGAAAATTTGCTAAGGACAGATTTTAGGTGTTCTTGCCATGCAGAAAAGGTAATCGTGGAAGGGATGGATATGTTAATTTGCTTACCTGTTTGCCTGCTATGACAGTGTACATCAAAACATTTACTGCCCCAGTATGAGCAGTAAAAATAATTTTTACGTTTCAAATGTAGTCTTTTGGCTTTTTTTAAATGCTGAAGTTGTGTTGAGTTTGATCCGTGGTTCCTGTCTCAGGTCCTTTGGTCACAGCTGTCCTCGAGGACTTCCCTTGCTGTCCTCCAGTGAGACGGCCCAGGCTCCTCTTGTGTTTGACCCGTTTGCATCATGGACTGTCCACTTCTTGGGGCCCATAGTGCTTTGTGGACAGCAGCACCTAGAAACCTAGACTGAGTGCTGAGGCTGTTCATCGCCTTGAGGCTCTTGCATCAAAGAGAGATAGGGAATATTTGAAAAAAGAAGCCAGAAGTTCCCACTGATGATTTCGTTTTCTATTTAACGTGGTATAGTTTTTATTTAACTTGCTTGTTCTTTCTATCCTGCAGCGTACATAAGCATCCCAATTATAATACCAGTACTACTATGGACAGTAAATACACTGAATAAAGAATTCTTTGCAGTTTTGTTTTTGTTGTTAAATTGTGTTCAGGAGTGGCGGGGGCAGGGTGAGTCTCGCTCTGTAACCCTGGCTGGCCTTGATTTACAGTGCTTCTCCTGCCTCAGCCCCTTCGGTGCAGGGATCACAGGTATGCACCACCATGCCTGTCTCAGGATTTCTTGAAATAGTTTTTATTTCGTATGCTTATGTTAATTCAGTGTTCAGTTGAGGTCTTTTGTACCTATTTGTGTTCAGTTGTTTTTGATTTTTCTTTCATTCTTTGTGGTGCTGAGGAAGGAGCCCAGGGTTGCACACATGCTGGGTGAGCACTCTGCCACTGAGCTGCGTGCCAGTCCAGTGTTTTTGCTGTACTGGAGGTTGAACCTGGGGCCTTGTAACTAAGCTAATCCGCAGTTCCCCCACGCCACCCCTTTTCAAGTTTTGCCTACTCTGGGCTCAAATTTGTGGTCCTTTCTCTGCCTCCCAGAGTGCTGAGATCACGTCTGCCTCTGTGCCCAACCTGTACTGGTATTTTTTGTTGTTGTTGTTGTTGCTTAGTTTTAAACTTAATATTGGGGCAATGAGTTTGCTGCTATCACAGCTTTGAAGGCAGCAGTATACATCTACCTGACCTGATTTTGAAGGAATCTTATCTGGCCTAAAGTAAATCAGGTCGGCAGCAGACCTGTTTCTTGTTGGTAGATGAAATGTGATAGCGTCAAAGGAAAATTGAGAAAATTATTGCTGATCTTTAAAATTAAGCAGTGGGATGGAATTCATTTGAAAGATGTAGCATCCGTAAAGCCTTGTCTTAACAGTCCTAATGTTTTATTCCCGAAGGAGGCTTAAGTAATTGTCTCAGGTTTGTTTTATGTATGGGAAATTAGTGTTCTCCCGATCCCCACAGAACAGAGGTGGGCTGGGTAGGTGCATGTAGGGAAGTTCTCAGCAGTCAGCTCTGCCTCTGGTCCAGGAGACGGACCTTCGTGTGACTGATGGCCTGCGGGGGCATCCAGGTTTTCTGGACTTGGATCTCTAATCAGATTGAAGGCACCAGGGAGCCCGTTTCCAAGTGTAGAGAGAGTCTGTGACTTATATTGGCAAGAGTTCCCCCTTCTGTCAGGACTTCTCAGCAGAAGCATGATTGGCATTTGTACTGAATAATTCTTGGTTTTGGCGGGTGGTCTTAGACACTAGAAGATACTCAGTAGCATCTCTGGCCACTAGATGCAAAAACGATGCCACCTTCTTCCCTGTTACTATAAGTAAAAATGTCACCAGACATTGCCAGATGTCCCTCAGGGATGAAATGTACCTTCTCCTAGTGTGTGTGTTTGTGTGTGTGTGTGTATGTGTGTGTGTGAGAGAGACAGAGAGAATTGAGAGTAAATTCACACATGGTGTCCATTAAACCTTTCTTAGTTTGTACCTTTTGAAAAGAGCATTCTCCTATATCACCACAGAATACCCATGAGAACCAGGAAGTTAACACTCCTGTGATAACGTAGTTTAACCTGCATATCCCATTCAAATTTCACCCTTGTCCTGGTAATGTCATTTACAGCAAATTGATAAACAGCTGTAAACACAGGGCTCTTCCTGATCCAGTGGAGAACCACGGACTTCTATCCTCTGCAGTATCTGTGTTTCCTTGTTTTTTCATGGTGTTGACACCTTTGAAGATGTAGTAAGAGTGGCTGTTTTATAGACTGTGTGTCACCTTGTGTTTTTCTGGTGATTCCTTGTGGTTAGAATCAGGTGACAGGTTTTAGGTGGGGATACCACGGGGAGGTGCTGGTTCCCCACCTCCTGTCTGGTGGGGCGCAGTGGCTCCGCCTGCCCTGCTGGTGCTGACTGAGGGTGGGGAGGCGAGGCCTGGAGCAGGCTCCCGGCTGTCCTTGTCAGACTTCCACCGCCTGCTGCACTGTTGGCTTAGTCAGTGTTTGCCATGATGGCTGCTGTGTGGACGTTTGTAATTGTATTGCGTAAGTGATGGTTCTGCTTTATTTATTTTTTTTTTTTTTTTTTGCGGCACTGGGGATTAAACTCACAACCTCGCACCTGTCAGGCAGGCGCTTAAGTCACTGAGCCAAACTCCCAGCCCGGTTCTGCATTATTTTGAAACTGAGATCTTTTTAGATGTAGTCAGACTATCCCTTGAGCCTGGCTTTTGACATAGCCCAGTGTCTTGGTTACTTTTCTCTCATTGTTGAGACAAAATACCTGATGCCCAAAGTGAAGCAAGGAAAGGTTTATTTAGCTTACAGTTTGGGAGGTTTCAGTACATTCTCAACCAGCTGCAAGGCAGGGTGACGTGGCTGAGGGGCAGCTGCAAGCAAGAAGAGTGAAAAGGGCAAAAGAGGGAAAAACATGCCTCCTTCCCTCCCTTATCGTGTATGCCGGTTACCTGCCCCGGCCGGGTATAGCACTCACACCAGCAATCCCAGCACTGGACAACGAACCAATCCCAAATGCTAGACTCAGGCACCTCCATGACTGCATGAGGCTTGGGGGGCCACCCAGACATAGACCATAACACCCAGCATTCTGCATTTCCTCACTGGTGCCCTGAGGTGTTTTGGGTGCAGCCTGTACTTCCCCAGCTGTGGAGCTCACTTCTCCAGGGTTCTTGTTTCCATTCAGAGGAGGATAGTCTTCAGCGAGGAAGAACTCGCACCTAGGTATGATTACTTCATTGGAGGTGCCATTGCTTCTAAGCCCTCTTGAATAGACAGAACTTGGAAACGTAGAAATACGTGTATACTCGCCATGCACTTATTTCTTAGTCATTCTTTGTATGGTTAGAGCTGTGAATTCACATTGCTATATCCAGTTCTGGTGCAGTACCATGCTTCATTCTAGCCTTCTCCTTTTCCGTGTCTTCACTTTGCCACCAGTAAGAAATCTGGTTCTCGTTATCCTCAACATATTTATTTATTTATTTGCTTAGTTTTTGTGTGAATCATTAATCTCCCCACCCTTTCCCCTTTCTGTCTTCTTTGCCTTCCTCCCTATTGTTCCCCCTCCTCTCTTTGTCTCTGCTCCCTCCTTCCGTCTCTCTGTATCTCTTTGTGCAGTACTGGGAGTGAACTCAAGGCCTTCACAATGCGCTGTGTCTCTCAGTCATAAGGTGCACAGGCTGCACTTGAATTTGCGATCCACTTGCCTCAGCCTCCCAGAGTACTGGGATTACAGGCATGGACCACCACACCCAGCTGTCACCAGTCTCTGCCTACACAGGTCGTCTCACCTTTATGACATTCAGAAATTCCACTTTCTACTCCCACCTTCCAGTGTTGGAGCAGTAACTTCTTACCCATGTCATCTGTTAGCATTTTTTCCACCTCACCAGGAATGTGGAGAGTGATTATGTTAGGATCGTAGCTGATTGGGAGAATACATCCAACACGAAGTTCAGGAGAGTGTAGAAAACTGCATAAGAGCATTTTGAAATAACAACCAAGGGCTTGGTGTGGGACCTCGTGTCTGTGATCCCTACCACTTGAGAGGCTGAGGCAGGAGGATCACCACGCGGCCAGCCTCAACAACTACATGGTGAACTCAGTGCCAGCCTGAACTGCACCTTGGGACCCTGTCTCAAAAAACCAAAAAGAGAAAAAAAAAAAAGGTGGAGCAGTTGCCTTGCTAATAGGGAGGTGCTGATTAGATGGAGGGGTTGGGTTGGAACTCACCTGACTGAAGTTTCTGGGGTTTCTGGGTATGGTGGTGGTGATACTTGGAAGTTGCAGGCCTCCATTCAGGAAGTGCCCTCTGCCTTCTGGCCACCGCTTCCCCATGCCCTGTTATTTGCAGGTGTCGTGTGTGGGGCTGTAACTGGGCCATTTCTTCTGCTGGCCCTACCCTGGTTGGATGTCTGCCTGTCGCTGGGCTTGGCCTTGTGTCGCCTGCTCCTGAGGCACTGTCTGTGTGAGCAGCCCAGCCTACAGTGCTTGGAGGTGGTGTTTCACCTGGGATGATGGCCGGCTGCCTTGCGTCTCAGGTCAGACAGCTGCTGGGTTGTTGTGGAAACTAGCATAAGGTCATTCTCAGTTCCCATTTCCAAACATTTATACTTTTCATTATCATCTCCGTGTAGTGCAATGCTGCGCCCATCTGGCTGTATCTTTTGTCTAACTCTAGGGAACATTGTGGACTTCAATGTTTTCTTCCTTCTGTCATTTCATATGACTCTGAATAGTAAGCGTCTGGGCACTAGAATTAAAATTTATTTATCAGTGTAACTCATGTTTACATAGTTGTATTAGAACTTTGTGTCTGCAGAAAGTTTCAATTTAAAAATTGAGTATAACTGTACTTCTATAACAATTCATTTTTGTTTCATAAAACGAATTCAGAGCCAGGCGTGGTGGCGCATGCCTTTAATCCCAGCACTTGGGAGGCTGAGACAGGGGGATAATTGTGAGTTCAAGGCCAGCCTGAACTGCATAGGGAGACCCTGTCTCAAAAAATAGGGCCAGGAATTTAGCTCAGTGGCGTAAGTGCCTGCCTGGAAGACTCGAGGTTGTGAATTTGATCCCTGCTACCAAAAAAAAAAAAAAAAAAATAGAATTTAGGTTGTCAGTGTAACTAAATCTTGAAACCGAAGAGACTAAAGGACAAGGACTCCCACATCTCCCTGAGCACAAATGTTCCTTCCACACAGCGACTTCTTTAGCTGTTAGAGCCCACTCTCATGAAACAGCTTGTTTTCCTGTTGAATGAACTTTCCCAGTGCTATCGTTATTCTGTCTTGGGGGTTCATCTGCCTTCTGGGGATCTGGTCACCAAGGTGGTATTGTGAGGTTCACCATATTTCTGAGGACTGGAAACCCACGACGTTAATGGGTGTGAAGCCTGAATAAAAGAGAGACTGTAGCCGCTGGCCGATGGTGAGGGACACTGGCCAGAGCCCAGAGGTAGCAGCCCCCACTGGCCACACAGCCCCTCGGTCGGCAGTGCAAAGAGCTACTGAACCTGAGTGGGTTCTGGCGGAGCTTGTCTATGGGAGAGTCAGTTGCATTTGGCTGTTCACTGTGCTAGCTAGTTGGGCTTTCAGGAAGGAATAGCGAGTGTCCTTCAGAGGTTGTATGGTCAGGAGGGTTTCCAGTTCAAGGCCAGCTGGCACAATTTAGTGAGACCTGTCTCAAAAAGTAAGAAGGGTTAGGCATGTAGCTCACTGGTGGAGTGCCCGAGTTCAGTTCCTGGCATTGTCGAAATAAAGGGAACTGCTGTCTGATGAAGTAAATGACTTTTTTCCCAGTGGAATTTTGAATGGTCTTAATATTTCTTGGTGTATTTGCTCCAGACCAGAAACGTCTTATAGCCAGGTGTGGTGGTACATGTCTGTAATCCTGGCTACTGAAGAGGCTGAGGCAGGAGGATCACAAGTTTGAGGGCAGACTTGGCAGTTTAGCAATATCCTATTTAAAAAAATAAAAGGGCTGTGGATGTAACGCAGTGATAAGGCAACCCTGGGTTTGATCTCCAGTAGTGGAAACAAATCTTTTATAGAAATATGCAACTTAAATGTCAAATCAGACATTTAAAACATATCCATGTAAGTAATAAAGCAAAAAATATTTAGGAAAATATAAACTACTTAATATAATCTAATTTTTACGGGTTTTTTCTTTAATATTTTATTCTAAGAAGCGAAGGTGCTATTAATCTCTTAATTTTCTTTAGTGTAGGTGCCTGTAAAGTTTGAAATTTCAAAAAAATTCACTGTAAGTTCCTTTCAAGAAAATGAGACTTGAAATGAGAAAATGTAGCCATGGGTTAATTAGGAGATCTGAGACTTAAGGTACGCACACACTCTTACTTGTGCACAGTATGTGCTGGGGTGTTTATGGTTTGGAATTTCATTTGTTTTTCCTTTTCATAATATATTTCATTTAGAGGTGATCTGGGGTATTGACATCTGGAAGACTTTGGACTTTATTTTCTTGGTACTCTGATGACTTCAGGCTAGTGAGACCTTTAACTGACCGAAAATACAGCTTGGGCCTCTGCCTCACAATCTGAAAGGCTGTAAAATCTGAAACTCGTACACTGCCATGATGTCACAAGTGGGAGGTTCTACACCATCAGACTGTTTTATACCCAGAATCATCATCTGAAATTATCTTTGGGGCTGTGTGTATGTTTGGGAAACGTAAACAAAGTTCACGTTTACTCCTGTCTCATTGTGTATATGCAGACATTCAAAGGTTCAAACCTGAAGACGCTTCTGAGTCCAAACCTTTTGGATAAAGAATACTGAACTGCATAATAGTAATAATAATAATAATAATAAAATACTGGGAGTTTGAGAGTGGAGACCGTAGTTTTGTCACCTTTAAGTTCCTGACGTTTGAGACATAGAGAAGGAATTCATAAATGTTGATATCCTAGGAGCTTGAAATACCTTTCACCAAAGTCCTCATGTAAATCTTTTTTGATCTTTGAACACTAGTAACCTGTCAGATTGGAAAGAATTTCAGGCAGAATTTCTTCGAATAGTTTTCCTGTCTGTAATCCCCAGAAGGTGCTGGGTGCTGGAGGAGCCGTGGGACATCCCACCTGAGAGGGGTCGGGGGGAACTTGGGGTATAGGCCAGGTGTGCATTCGCAGCAGCCCGTGCAGAGCAAGCAGCACTGTGCACAGAGGGCTCAGCATGGGCCCCAGGCTGCAGAGGGAGCCCTGAGGCTTGTGTTTTGGAAACTGTGAAATTAGTGTAATTGTATAATTATTCTGCGTAGAAATCTGAAATTTGAAACTCCAGGCCTGGGTTTAAATCAAGTCTCTGTCTTCTGTTCAAATTTAGGTCCTCCAAGCTGGTGTAGGAT
Source organism: Dasyprocta punctata (assembly GCA_004363535.1). Taxonomy (NCBI): domain Eukaryota; kingdom Metazoa; phylum Chordata; class Mammalia; order Rodentia; family Dasyproctidae; genus Dasyprocta; species Dasyprocta punctata. The sequence goes on along the minus strand of RJWM01007704.1, from coordinate 40,194 downwards.
ATTGTATTCTTAGTGATATGATTTCAAGCAGCAGATTTTCTTTTTTCTCATCCAGATGTATTTATTATATCATAAGGGCCCAACCACAGACAACAAAAATACCACTACAGCTGAAGGTAGTCCTTCCTGTACAGAACTCAGGGAAGCAACAGACCGTTTAAGGAGAAAGTGGAAGATACAAGGAGAGGTTTGACAGCCCTTGTCAGTGCTCTTGGCTGGAGGCCAGCGTTGGGTAGGTCTCTTGCAAGTGCTTCTCAAAAGCCATGAGGTTTTTCTGGAGTCGAGCAGCATGTGTATCAAAGGACTGTTGGTATTGGGTTCTCCTGCCAGGCTTTGGGTGGAGAGCAGGATGGTTTCACATTGCACAGGACTGGCCATTGTCTTCCAGTGTGGCAGGCAGAGGATCCTCTGGGTGTGCACGTTGGTCAGTAGCAGGGTATGAGGACCTTCACTGTGGTTGGGATATGAGGGTACCCGCTGGGCAGCTCCAGGGAGATCTTAGCCGTTTCCATTTGAGAGGGTTGTCCGACTGTGAGAAGGCATTCTTTCGTCACTAGACATCATGAGGGTTGTCAGTTCCTGTGGGAGCCACTTGCTTCTAGGTTCCTGGGCAGTGTTCCCACTGGGCCCAGCATTTGTATGGGCAGTGGCTAGGTTAATGCGCTTTATGAGGCCATCTGGGCAGCAGATTGGAACTGAAGGAACATGCCTGTAATTCCAGTTTCTGATAGCCAGATTGGATTGACTCCCTAAAGCCACTGAGAGGGCAGCAGTTGGCCTGGGGATGGAGCTCAGCAGTAGAGCACTTACCTAGCATGCAGCAGTGCCCTGGATTCAGTCACTGCTACCGTAGAAAGGGGAATGGGCTGGGGGCAGGGACACAAGACTTTGAAGAAGGATTGCACTTTATAGCTGTTTGACGTCCTTGGGAGCCGTATTGATTCCTGGTAACTTCACAGCTGGTTTTGTCTGTCATTCCAGCCTGGTAAATGTGAGGGCAGAGTTTGGTGAGGACCTTCGCTGAGGGTGTGACCCAAGGGTGCCCTTAGCTATGGACGGCCATAGTGAATTCACTTAGAGGTGTGTCAGGCCAGCTGCACTTGTCCCAGTGCATGGTGATACCCTGCCTGTCTTTTTTCCTCTCTGTATTTCATTTTGGGTGGTTTTGTCTGTTTTTGCACTGCTGGGAATTAAACCCAAGGCCTCAATGTATGCTAGCCAAGCTTTCTACCACTGAGCTAATTTTCTGGTCTTTTTTATTGTTTTGAGGCAGGGTCCTGCTCAGTTGCCCAGGCTGACGTCACACTTGGGCCATCCTCCTGCCTTAGCCTCCCGTGTAGTGAGAGTTACATACATGTGCCACCATGCCCTGCTTCTAGTGGTTTCTGTTGCTATACCTGTCGGTTCTACTGCATTTTCTAATCTCATCCATCTGGTACAGTTTCACCTCTAAAATTAGTTTGGGCCTGTTTTATATTTTTCATGTCTGCTTAACATACTCTTTACTTTCGTGAATATGTGCAGAATGGTAATAATATAGTTTAATATCTTATTTACTTATTGTATCACCTATTATGTCTGGGTCAGTTCCCGTAAATTGGTTTTTCTTTGTCATGGGTCATATTTTCCTACTTTTTAGCTGTGTGCCTACTAACTTTTGATTGGATGCTAGAATTTACGTTGCTAGGTGGTGGATAGTTTCCTCTAAGTGTTGGTTTGTTCTGAGATTGTGGTTAAGTTACACTTGATCTTTTAAAGGCTTTTATTTATTTTTATTTTTTATTTTTTCAAATCCATTTTATTCAAGGATAGAAAGAAAGAAAAATTAAAAAGACAACAAAATTTCAAAACACATCAGTCAGGGTCAAGGCTCTTAAATTGTGGCAAAGCAGCCTCTTGTCTTGGGCTAATTCTCCCCACACCTTTTTGGATGTTTTACCTGATTCCCTTGAATTGTGAGGTTTTCAGTGTGACTCCTGGAAGCATGAGCCTTTTCTAACTTAGGAAAACAACAGTTTTTGGGAATGATTTCTGTCCTTTGGGAGAGTCCTCTCCCTGGCCTGAGTAGTTTCATCACACCCTGGGACAAGAGCACTGGGCCACACACTTGGGGGGCCCTCTGTAGAACTCCAAAGTCAGCCCTCTCCTTTGCCAGGGTCCTCACGCACTCTGGAACTCTGGCTGCTGTCTTCCCAGACTCCCCGCTCCATCTCATCAGCTGGGAGACTGCTCTGGTTCTCCTTCCCCGTGCCTTTGCCTGGAAGTGCACAGGACCTTCCTCAGTTCTGTTCCTCTCTCAGGGTGGGTGGTGCGGTGCCATCTGCTGTTCCTGAGTCTGAAAAGTACTTCATAGTTTTTGCCTGCTGTTTAGCATCAGGTGGTTCCTGCTGCTCCAGCTTGATCAGAAGCAGAAGGCTAAGATTCATGTGTGTGTTGTCAGGATAATTACTGTGTTCTGTGTCCTAAAACTTTGACTTGACAGGGTAATCACTGTGTAGTCTAGAAATACAGTGTCTTCACAAGGCCGTGAGATGATGATGATTACCTACAGAGCCAAATGAGCCATCTTCTTTGGTTTGTTTTCTTCTAACCTTACTTTTGAATTACTTGATCTGAAATTCCTTACCAGCTAAAAATACGATTATATTCATTTATGTTTGTTTTTATACTGTCCCATATAAAAATGCTTGAGAAGTTTTACAGAAATAAACTTGGTAGTACCAGGCTGAAAATAAATGAGAAAACTGTTTTTAAACAGTAGAGAATAGAATGAGATGCAGTTCATTCTCTTGCAGATTAAACCCTTTTATGCAGAGCATGTCCATGCTTCTCATCTGTCTCAGCTGGTGCACCCACCCTCCCTTCCAGAAGGTCTCTTGCTCGGTGCCGTGACTGGGTGCAGGCCTGGGTGCAGGCCGTTGTGCACCGGTGTTGTGTGGGTGATGATGTGGCCTTTCTGTCGTACCACTGTGTAATCAGTTTTTCTTCTCTGCAGTCTGTGAGAGGCCGTTCCCATGCCTTGTTCTGCACCAGAGCGCGTGCACAGTGCTGAGCGTTTTCTCATGTTGGGCGTGCTGCCGTGGCTTGCACATCTCTGCTCATCAGTCCCTTGGAGTTTTATTGAAGCATGCGCCTGCACTTTTTATTTGTCTCTTATCAGTATAAACTCAATCATATTTTTTCTCCTCTGGCTTTATTGAAGTATAATAGATAAAAATTTCCTTTGTGAAGCAGTTGCCAGCATCAAGCTCTGTCACATACCCGTTTATACCTCAGACAGTCCCTTTCTATGTGTGTGCGTATCTGGGTTAGAAAACTAGGCACTCTCCTTAGCGGATTTCAAGTATGTAATGTCTCCCCCTCCTTTGTGGTACTGGGCATGGAACCTAGGACCTCATACTGAGCTACATCTTCAGTTCTTCCTGTTACTTTGAGACAGGGTAGTAGTTTAGTACTCTGACTATTTAATGCCTGCTTTTGTTTCTTAGTTTGGGGCAATTTGAGATATGACTATCCCTCAAAGGAAATTTTAAAGAGCTAAAAGATACTGTAATCTTTATAAAAACTTCCTGTATTGTGACTTGCTCTGCTTTTACTACCCATCTTTTATACAAACCCTTCACGATGTCCCCAGAGAAGACCAGTGTTCACTTGTCTGCTGCCTTGCGCTGGGCTGCCCCTTCTTAGAGTCCATCAGCTGGACACCGTGCCTGCGGATCACTGGATTTCACGAAATCTTCATGCGGGCAAGGCTGGCTGCATTCTCATTAGGTTGCTATTTTTGCCCTCACTTAGCACGTTATTCTTTACAACTCATAAATTGGTCCTGTTAAAGAAAATTCTTCAGATTTTAAAAGTTATACAAAAAAAAAGAAAAAAAGATTACCCCTGCTTTTTTTCCTTCCATTTTAAGAGTCAGCTCAATGGAGAATAGCATAATCTTGTCGTTTCTTCTTAGCTTTTCAGGAAAGAACGCTTCCTTCTTCCCGTTCATAATTGTAATTCAGTGAGCCAGTCTGCTAATCACAGTCTGACACTGATTATAAAACCCAATTTTTTTTTTCTCGTAAGAGGTAGATTATCTCTCATGGATAAGTGTCCCATAGGTCTGTCATTGGCTTATTTTTCTTTTGCTGTAATAGGGTGTTACATTTGAGATTTATCTTGTCATGCTTTTAAAGAGCTGAACAGGAATGAATATAGGATGTTTAGGATTACTAGTGCTAGGAGGGCACGGTTGCACATGCCTGTAATCCCAGCAGTCTGGGGGCTGAGGCAGAAGAGTGAAACTTTGCATGTAGCCTGAGCAACTTAGCAAGACCCTGCCTCAAAATAAAAAATAACAAAAGGTCTAGGGACATAGCCGAGTGTGAGAGTCTACATTCAGTCCCCAGTACTGCAAACTAATACTGAATGTGCTAAAATGGTGCCACATCTTAAGAATGTTACAGTGTTCGTAGGAGCTTCCTACTTTGTTGGAGCACAAACAGAATCTACAAATTCCTTAATAAAGAGAAGTCAGGAAATCTGGAATATGCTGTGTATTTCATTTTTAAACCAGATAAAGTTAACTAGATTTAAGATAAGCCTAGTGGTGCAGTCAGAATGACCCAGTTAGAGCTTAGCTTGATTCCAAACAGGATGGGTGGCTTCGATTTTTTACAGAAAGTCGATTGCTGTGTGGTGTCTCTTCCAGTGCTGTGCATGGCCGTGACTTAGTTGAGAGATACTCGCTTGTGACAGATGGTGTTGAGTGCTTCACCTGCGCAGTCTGTCTTGGAGCGTGTGGAATTCCTGTGTCACTTTAGGATACGGTGAGGGCTCAGTCAGTGTTCTTTCCTTTCTCTTTGCCTCCTTCTTGTCTTCCCATTCTCCTGTGCACACGCAGTTGGCGTCCCACACCCAGGTACTGTTGAATCGTGTGGCGGATGTGTCTTCAGCAGCTCCACTCTTCCTTAGGTGGCTTCAGAATAGAAGTCAGGGAAAATTTGTAATTGGATCTGCTTTCTTTTAGATTATTATCATTAAACTGGTAAAACATGATAAAAAATTTTTTAGAACTAATACTCCAATCATATTGCTTGTTGGACAGAGTAAACGAAATGTTTTTTTTTTTTTTTTTGGCTTTACTATTTTTATCCTCACTTTAGTGCATGTTATTCTTTAAAGCTCATAAATTTGCTCAGGCTCTGGCTGTGCAGTCTAGGCTGGCCTTGAACTCACTGTGTGTCTCAGGTTGCCCTCAGACTTGCAGTGATCCACCTGTCTCAGTCTCCCAAGTGCTGAGATCATAGGTGGGCGCCACCCCGCCCAGCTAAAAAGTTGGGTTAGTGTGACCTTTCAATATAAGATACTCAGTGACACTATTTGTTATTATGCTTCAGGGGCTTTTGAGATGCCCAGAACATTGAGTCCCAGTGTGTTCCTCATATAACCTGTTATCAGTGGGGTCCCTGTGGACCCCAGACCCTGGAAGGTCAGGAGGACCAGTGCTCTAGTCCCTTATGAAGGTGCCAGGCAGGCACAGCATGGCATCACATGGCAGTTATCACTACTATGTAATACTGAACATGACACTTATTTTGGTCACTCTTCTCGTGTTTTACTTTATAATCTTGAGCTGCCCTGTTGTTTTTCTACGTGAGGAACTAGGCAACCTTTTTTTATTAACCAAAAGATTGTTTATTATTTGGAGTCAGTAGTACTTTTTAGAAACACAATGCTAGAGTGTTAAAATTCTTTCATTTTTTGTGCTAGCAATTGGGCCCAGGGCCTTGCACATGCTAGGCAAACAAGCAATCTTCACTGAGCTATTTCCCAGCTTGAGACACCTGTCCTTACCAAAGGCCTGGAATCATGGCCGAGGCTGGCCTTGTGCTTGAAGTGGTAGAGGTGCTCAGACCAAGGATCTGGTAACTAGCAGGCGCCCAGTGAAGAACAGACAGCGCAGTCTACACCTGTGTGGCGTCCTCTCTGTGCAGCCCCTCAGGAAGCCGAATCAGTCGCTCGAGTCCTGCCCTGTTCAGATTACTAATGAAGCCTCACTCTGCAGCTCTGATGTGGATCTTGGGAGTGTAGGGTTTGGGCCATATTTTTGTTATACTTTCTCACTTGTTCTCATTTTTTGTGTATAGTTGTGAAAATATGAAGATTATAATTTCACAAATAAACTCTGATTAGATCAGAGAGTATCTTGAAATTTAAAGAACATGGCTGGGCATGGTAACACACACCTGTAATCCCAGCACTCAGGAGGCTGAGGCAGGAGGATTACCACAAGTTTGAAGTCAGCCATCACTTACAAGAAAATTGTTTGAACATCATTTGTATAGAGCATGGAGAAGATGTAGTGTTATCTGTGTGGTCTTTGTTTACGCAGTCTCCTTTGAAAGTGAGAGTCTCATTCCTGTACTTTTGTACAGATTTCATCCTGTGGGTTTAATTTTATAGTTTCACAATTATTTTTTGTCAGTTTTGAAATTCAGGGTGTTAAAACTGATTTTTTCATATATTTAAATATATTGATTTGGCAGCAGGATATCCTGAATTAATGTGAGGCAGTTTACATCTTTAGCCCATGCAGTGTGAGCATATTTACATCTCTATGTAGAATTTATGAATATTATTATGTGACACTGCTTTAGGCCCGGCTGTGTCTTGTAAGGTATGTGTACCACATTTACCTTTAAAAATCGCAGAAACCTCTGATTGATGGGAGGCTATGGGGCATGAATCAGTATAGTGTGAGCAGCACCGTGTTGCCAGAGAACACGTTGCATGCTGTGCCGTGCATTGGTGACTAAAGTAGCACAGACCTGGCACGCGGCTGGCTGTCAGGTGCCTCCCTCCCTTGGTTGGTGGTGGTTGCGCACGGCACCAGGGACTGACTGTGGGGTCATGTCCCACAATGACAGTGTCTGTCAGAGGTGTGGAGCGTGATGGCAATAGACCTGGGCGGTGCATTTCAGTTCTTATTTGTGCTGTTTGGTTTCTCCAGTCACCTACAAAAGCTGTATATAACGCCAGACATTGGAACCATCCAGAGTCAGAAGAACTACCTGGACCACCAGGAGTGAAACCTCAGAATGTCACAGTAAGTGAGCTGGCCGTCTTTGCTCTGTGCTTTTTAGTAGGTTAAACTAGTTAAGCAGTTCCTGTCCTTGTGGATAATTTGTGAGTCTGTAACTTTTCTAATTAACAGCAGATTTTGGCCTTCCTCACTGAGACTTGGTAGCTTTTGTTGGATTCACTGGAAAAGTGATGATTGTGGGTCGAACACCAGAACTTCTTGTACTTACTGAGTTATAAACGAAAGCCTTTAATAGTAATCTAATTAAAATATTATTAAAAACCAAATATTGAATAGAACTCATAGTGTAATGTTTAAGGAGCAAATTTATTTGTTTGAAGTGTGTATTGACCATTAAGGACTATATTGTAAATTAATTCTGCGCAGATCTCAAAGTGCTTTTCATTAAGTTGCTTTTCAGAGGAGACTTTCTTCCTATATTGCAGTAATAACTTTTTAGTCCCAAACACATTTTTGATGAACTCTTATTAAATTGTTGTTTTCAGAAGATTGGTAGTGTCATACATCAGAACTACTAGGTTAACAGTAAAGACTCGGTCATCTTGAGCTGTCAGAGGAGTGAGTTCTTTATAACAACAACCTAAAAAATAGGGATTAAAGGTCACCCTTCCCTCTTCTGAGGCTTCCTTACGTAACTCAGGCTGACTCTGAACTCTGCAGCCCAGGGTGGTCTGTTAATTCTCAGGCCTTCTGCCTCAGCCTCCCAGGTGCTGGGATTAAAAGCACGTGCACCACACCTGGTGCTAGTGCTCCCCACCTTTTATGTGGTGCTGGGCTTTGAACGCTGAGCCCTTTGCATGCTGGGCAAATACTCTACAATGGAACCACACATCCCAGGCCTAGAAATAGAGAGATTTGTAAAACACAGTATAGAGTTGCCTCTTCAGTGGATTATATTAAACCCCACCCCACCCCACCCCGTGCCTGGGATTGAACTCAAGGCGTTCACACTGAACCACATTCCCAGCATTTTTTTACTTTTTTATGTTGAGAAAGGGTCTCTTAATTCCCTGGATCACCCAGACTGGGTTCATTCTTGAGATCCGCTTGACTCTGCCTCCTCGAGTGCTAGCTTTAGAAGCGTGCATCGCCATCAAGTCTTCTTGGTAGCATGAAATTTTTATGTGTAAAGGAATCATACAACATGCTGATGTATACCCTGTTTTTGTTATAACTATTTCTTTTGCTTTTGTTTTTGTTTTATGAGACAGGGTCTCGCTATGTAATCCAGGTTGGCCTTGAAGTCACTATCTAGCCCAGGGTGACCTCAATCTCACAGCAGTCCTCATGCCTAAGCCCCTCAAATGCTGGCGTAACAGACATTCGCCACCTTGCCCAGCTCTTGTTACAGCTATTTCTACACTGAACTATAGCTTTCTGTGCTTTTCAGATTTTCTTTTTCTTTCTTTCTTTTTTTTTTTTTTTTGAACCAGGAATTGAACTCAGGACCTTGTGTTTGCTAGGCAGGCGCTGTGCCGCTGAGCTCTAACCCAACCCACACTCGTTTGTCTGTTGTTCTGCTGTCCCACCCCTAGCTGCTTACCAGTGCTCTTTATGCATGCAGTTGTATTTTTTTATTCTTTCAGTGGTCCTAGGGACAAGTTACATGAAATGTAACATTTGAAAAGACAAGGAATTCCTGAGTGGTTCTTTTGTGTATAAAATCATATATACCTGCTTGTGCATGGAATTAATGTATCACTTAGGACCTTTCAGAGGCCTCTACTGTACTCCCCCGCTTTTGAACTTTACTTTTTTAAAGCTAAACTTGCCAGTTAGACAAGATGTTACTATTTCAAAATATTTATTTAGAACAACTAATTTAATACCTTTATTAATAGGTGAGGCTGTCTTCAAAGGAACCAAATCAAAAAGATGATGGAGTTTTTAAGGCTCCTGCACCACCACTCAAAGTGATAAAAACTGTGACAATACCTACTCAGCCCTACCAAGATATAGTTACTGCACTGAAATGCAGAAAAGAAGACAAAGAAGTAAGCAGCCACCACCAGTTTTACTGCACGTGGATAGACTTTTGTATGTAACATGTAGCCTGGTAATATGAAAAGATGCCAGTACACTGATAGCCAGAGCTGTGAGCCACAGGCTTACCTTGTCCTACCACTGCCAATGCTTTAAAAATATTTTTGTTGCCATCTAGTGAAGCGTTGTATGTATAGTACTTTTATATAAAAATGGAATGAACCTGACATTTGCGTGTGCTAGATCCTAGTTACAAAGGGGTGGCCTTGCTCTTTTCTTGGCAGTTATATACTGTTGTTCAGCACGTGAAGCACTTCAATGACGTGGTGGAATTTGGTGAGAATCAAGAGTTCACGGATGACATTGAGTACTTGTTAAGTGGCTTAAAGAGCACTCAGCCTCTGAACACACGCTGCCTTAGGTAAGCTCTTATGTTTGTATTTTACAGCTGTGTACATGCTGGGTCAGTAAGGTTTCTTTTCACCTAGACATAAAATTATCCAAAAAGCAGGTTGTTTGATTTGTGGTGTATAGCAGTGATGCTGAAATGTAAAGGACTGGATCCCATGTCATGAAGGGAAAGCGGAGGGGCCTGGCCTTCTTTTTGCATAGTACAGGCTTCAATTTCCAGAGGTCTAAAACAAAAAACAGTATGCCAAAGAGTCTAAGATTTTCATCTCAGAATTTTATGTGTCAAGTGATAAATTAGATTAATTTTTGAGTATGTTGAAATATAGGCCATCTTTTGCCTACTGTAGTGAGTTGAGTATCTTGACTTGGTTAAATTATGAATCACTTGAAAATATCCAGTCTAATAGAATCATAGGTTTCATGCATCAGAAGCATTGTGAAGGTCAGGTGGGACCTTTAATGGCAGTGCTATTATAAGGAATGCACTGAAGACATTTATTTGTCTAAAAAGAGAGTAACCAATTACATCCGAGGCATCAGTATATTTTTTCATATTTGGGTTTCTCATAGTTCTTAGCAGTTTTTTTGGGGGGGTGGGGCAGGGATTGAACTCAGGGCCTCTTGCATGGTAGGCAGGTGGTCGCTGTTTTGAGACAGTCTTGCTAAATTGCCCAGGCTGACCTTCAACCTGCCATCCTGCTGCTGCAGCCTTTGGAATAGTACCTGGGATGACTCTGCTTCTTGGAATTGTGTGGTTTTTGCTTTTTGGTTTGGTAATACAGGACTTTGACATTGAGCTACATCCACAGCCCTTTCTAAATTGCTTTGACATTGAGCTACATCCACAGCCCTTTCTAAATTGTCTCCCTGAGTTGCCCAGACTGAGCTCAAACTTGGTGGTCTTCTTACTTCCTGCCTCCCTGAGTGTGGGATTATAGGTGCGCACCACCATGCCTGGCCCTGCTCATGGTTTTTATATTGTAATCTACACCTCCTTAACTGTTGCACATTTTGGTATTATGCAAACTTAAAACTAATGTACTAGTTACTTTCATTCTCCTGAACACAGTTGTATTTTTTTCTAGTGTTATTAGCTTGGCTACCAAGTGTGCCATGCCCAGTTTCCGAATGCACCTGAGAGCACATGGAATGGTTGCAATGGTCTTTAAAACCTTGGACGATTCCCAGCACCACCAGGTATTTTATGTTTCTGAGTTTGAGAAGCATTACTGAAAAATCTTAAGTCTATTTGGCCACCAGAAAATATGCTCACTGAATATTTATATGAATATATCCAAATTATAGGTTGAGTTCATTTTTATTTGCTGAATATAGCAAGAGCTTAATGCCATAGGTTATTTATGTATTTATTTTATTTTAAAGAGAATGAAAACAAAATGAAACAGAATAAAGCCAACCGAAACAAAACAATGAGAGTGGTACAGGACTTCAAAACAAGATAATAGGGAATCAACAATGGCTACCATAATATATCTTGTAATCTCCAAAATAGCTGCCCATACCATCAGACATAATAGAATCTAACAAAACAAAACAGAATAAACCCAAACCAAACCAAACAATGAAAACAATACAGGATTGCAAAACAAGGTAATAGGAAATTAACAATGGCTACCACCTTCCCTTTTTAGACATTTCCTCCCCTTTCACCTTCACCAAGTCTGTTGTACATTTTGGATCCCACTAACTTGTTCAGTTTGTTTGTTTGTTTGTTTGGTACTGGGGATCGAAATCACAACCTCGTGCCTGCCCGGCAAGCACTTACATCACTGAGCTAAATCCCTGGCTTTTTCAGTTTTTTATACTAGGGAGACAATGTGTGTTCATGATTGTGAGTCCAAACCGTTTCACTCATGAGCGTGATCTCAATTGCATCTATTTACCTACAGGAGCCTCAAGGTTATCCTTCTTTATAACTGAGTAGCTTTCCATTGCATAAAAATACCATATCTTTCCTATCCATTCAGCGGTTGATGGGTAAGCTACCCCTGGTTTTTTCTGGGTCTCTGTCACATGGAGCATTTCTTGTCTCCTCTGAGTTTCAGTCCATGAATTTTCTTTCGAGTCAGGTGTGTTTCTTGTGTACAGCATATTGATGGATTCTGTCCACCAATCCACTCTGCCCATGTTTCTTTTTATTGGTGAGTTGAGGCCATCTACATTAATGATTATGATCAACATGCACTGGCTCATCTCTACCATGCTGTCCTGACATTGGTCCCCCACTTTCCCTCTCCATTCAGTTGTCTGCCCTGCTCAGTGATACCCCTCTGCTACTGTTCTTGGAACCATGGTCATCTTTATCTCTCTCTAGAATATCCTTTAGCACTCTTTGTAGAGTTGGTTTGGTGCTCATGAATTCCTTCAATTGTTCTTTATCATGAAAGCATGAAAGTATCTTATTTCTCCATTAATTTTGAAAGCCATAGATTTTGCTTAGTGAGTCATTTGATTATTGTCTCATGATGAGGTGTTTGGTTTTTTGTTTTGTTTTGTTTTGTTTTTCCTCTTAGTTTGTCCATTTGTGCTATTAAATTTTCATTCTTTTACCACAGCAAACATGCCATACTGGGTGTCTTGGTTACTTTTCTCTCGTTGCTGAGACAGAACACCTGACACCCAAAATTAGGAAAGGAAAGGTTTGTTTAGCTCACAGTTTTTGGAGATTTCAGTCCATAATTGGCTAGCTCCAAGGCAGGGTGGCGTGGCACAGGGGCAGCACTTCAAGAAGCAGCCAGCAAAAGCAGCCAGAACAAAAATCATGTGTGGGGGGGCGACATGCCTCTTTTTGTCCCTTATATTGTACATAGGCCACCCTCACACCACAGGGCAGCTGTAGCACTCAAAATCTCTGTGCCCTCCTTTGCACAGGATGAGGATATTTACAAAGTAAGAACCCTGGCTCCCTGCTGAGTCTCTCAGGTAAACTTCTAAACTTGTCAAGTTGACACAATGTATCACCCATTACACTGGGTGTTTAATTCTGCAAGCATGTTATCTTCTATTTAAAAAAGTCTTGTTTGATACTAATGATTTGAACTTCTTAAACTTTGTGGTCAGTATTGAAACTGGAAAATAATCATATTGGTCACATTGTGAATAGAAATCAGTTCTTCACTTAAATTGCCTTTGATGTTTTCTGTTAATAATAATGTATGTATAGTAAAAGCTTTACCATTGTCAAAAGCTATGAAAAGTAGTCTTCCTTGCATTAGCTGTTATCACGGTGGAATTTTGAGGTGGCCTTAATTATGTTTATCCAAGAGTAGATGATACAGAACTAGTCTAATACTGAGTCTTTTGAAAAGAAGTTCTTCTGAGTTGAATCCTGAGTGAGTGTAACTGTTCCCAGGTGGTGGCAAGGGGGTGAGGGGAGGAAGGATGAGAACCAAGCAAGTGTAGTCAGCCGGCTTTGTTAGGCAGTGAGAGCAGACAAAGACAGTATTGTGTTTCCTCAGCTCAGGGTTTCCCTTGTGGCCTTGACTGTGGCACCCTCATTTCCAAAAATAGTTTGCAGTGTAAACATTTAACCAGTCACTTGGTTAAATTCCTTAAGTTTTTCTGCTTTGAGGGCTTCAGAGTTTAAGCCATTAGACATTTTGTGTTTGTATGTCAAAATAAATACAGAATATCTTCAGTGTTGTTTTATTAGACGTTACCCATGGGGAATGGGTTTTGGGACAGTCAGGTAGCAGAATCTCTGGGTGCTCAACTCAGTTCTGTGAAAGGGCACAGGATTTGCGTGTGCTGTGCCTAGTCCTCGGGTGCTGCAGACCTTCTCTAGGTAGAGCGCTTCCTGCAGGAAAGATCCTTCCCCTGGATTGTCGAGGGAGTGGGGCCGGGAGAGGTCTGTACACATTCTGTGCAGGTGCATTTTTTTCTCTTGTGCGGTTATCTCAGCCCATGGATACTGGAGGTTGTTTTGACTTTAATCTAAAATATAACACCTTCAACTTTTGTAGGTTGCAGAACCTATCATAAGCAGAGTACTAGTTACTGAACTCAGTGATTTTTTGAGAGCATATTTTATTAGTAGTTAATGGGAAATATTGAGTTGCCAGATTTGGTTATTTTAAAGAAATTACCCCAAATACATTTACTTCATTATCCTAGGTTTATATACTGTTTACGACAGATGTCTGTGTGTGTATTTTGTAGGGGGAAAATGTGCTAAGTATTTGTTGCAGATTTTGAAACATTTCCATTACTGATTCTGAACTAAAAATTGGTGTCTTCTGTCATAAGTAAAAAGTGAGCTGTATTACAATAAATGTTCTATAAACTCTGTAGTTCAGTGTTGTCAAAGAAGTATGTAATTTGGCTTACATTCATCCAGGTTTGAACATTTACATAGGGAAGGTGGATAGAAAGGAAAGTTTCTAAGAAGCAGTGCTTTACTTATTTAATAGTCGTGTTTCCCTAGAATATTTAGAGAGGCCACTGAATCAAGCATTTTCAAAGTTTTCAGCATGACCAGCAACATGAGTTGTACACAGTTTAACCTGTAAACAAATGCCAGCATCATCAGTGCTGGTCTTGTTTCCTGATTGTCAGGACTTACTTACACGAACCCTTTTTTTCTCTTTTCCTGGTCCTCTAAGAACCTGTCCCTCTGTACAGCCGCCCTCATGTACATACTGAGTCGAGATCGCCTGAACATGGATCTCGACAGAGCTAGCCTAGATCTAATGATCCGACTCCTGGAACTGGAACAGGACGCTTCATCAGCCAAGCTGCTGAATGAGAAGGACATGAACAAAATTAAAGAGAAAATCCGCAGACTGTGTGAAACTGTGCACAATAAGCATCTTGATCTAGAAAACATAACGGTGAGTTCGGCCATCCCTTCCATTGTAACGTGAGACTTTCATAAACTCTTGGGCTGGGCCCCATGGCTGTGTGACTTGGGAGAAATTCTTCAACGTCCTAGCCTTGGTTTACAGCTTGACAAAGTTTTCTAAGGTGTAGAGAGCCCTTCCTGGTCCTCATCTCAGTCCAGGAAGTTTGTATTTGTAATCCCGTGGAATAGTTATTGGAATTCCAATAAATGAATTCCAATCTACCACTTCCAGTGCAATCCATGGCAAGAAGAAAGACACTAGGACATAATTATAGGTATGGGGAGCCAAGGGGTCCTAAGTCCAGCCAGGTTGAAGGTTCATCAGAACAAAGACCCTGAAGCCGGGCGTGGTGGCGCACGCCTTTAATCCCAGCACTCGGGAGGCTGAGGTAGGTGGATCATTGTGAGTTCAAGGCCGGCTTGGGCTACAATGCGAGTGCAAGGCCCACCTGAGCTACGTAGTGTGACCCTGCCTCAAAAAACCAGGGCTGGGAGTTTGGCTCAGTGGCTTAAATGCCTGTCTGGCAGGTGTGAGGCTGTGAGTTCAATCCCCGGTGCTGCAAAAAAAAAAAAAAAAAAAAAAAAGAACAAAGGCCCTGAGCCCGACCCTTGTTTTATTAATTCATGAGGGGTCTGGCTGGGAGATGAGTGACAGTGGGAGTAGCGACAAATTTATGAATGCTGTGAGCTGCGCTAGGTTAGGTAGGAGGCCTGAGATCACCTCTGCGATACGCAGACAGAATAATCTGCATAACACAACTGAGGGTAGTGTCTTATGTTTTGGGGTATCTTGAGGCTCAATCCCAGTTGGCAGGTGTGGAGTGGTGGCTCTTCATCCCACCTGGCTCAGCCACGTATTTTGGGAGTCACTGGGCACTGTCGCCTTGTTTCAGAGACTATACTGTACCTCCTCGGTCAGCCCAGTTTACATTGCTTACAGCCTTTTGAAGGGACAAGGAAATGGTCTAGCCAGCTGTGCACATATCAGTACATGGAGATAGGGCCAGGTTTAGCCAAAGTGGAGATAATTGCTCTTCTTTCAAAGAGAGTTGTCCAGGTGGTTCTCCACACTAAGGTTTATGTTTTGGCATACTTCCCCTCCCTTCCTGAAATCCCTAAACTTGCTTCAAACTGAACAGCACAGAGGCCAGTTTTAGGATGTCTCCTTTTCCTCCTCAGCTGGTTTTAGATTGTAGGACACATATTTCCTAAGTTGTTTTGTTCAAGGAAAACCATGTAGGAATTTTGTTTTTATATGAATTTCTTAACTTCTCCCTTGAAATATATTGGTATGGATAATGTGCCAAGGAAAGATAATTTTAAGTAGTAGCATAGTATTATGATATACAATTGAAATAACTGAGCGCTAACACAGTTGCATAGTAGTTTTTTTTTTTTGGAGGGTGGGGGGAGTTAGGATCTTGCTATGCAGTTTGGCTGGGCCTTGAACTCAGCAATCCTTCTGCCTCAGTCTTTCCCAAGTGCTGGGATTGCAGGCCTGCACCACCACGCCCAGCATTTAGTAGTATTTTGATTAATGATATCTTTCAAATAAAATGCTTAATAGGCTATTTTTTAAATGCTAGCTAATAATACTGAAGATTACCTTGAATATCAGAGTCTTTTTATGCAAGTAGAAACACAGGAAAATTTCTTTTTAACATAAAAATTCAGAGGTGTTCTCGCTGTATTTGCATTAGATTATTATGTCCTTTCTTTCTAACCAGCGTGCCTTTGTGGGCACCTGTAGCACTGCTGTGGCTCGGCTCATATACCTGAGCCCAGTTAAATTTGTCGTTAAATTCTTCTCCAAGGGGCTTGGGATGAGACGTGGACGTGGTAAATTTGTGTTGGTAGTCTAGTTTTTTACCTGTCACCTTGAACAACAACTTAAAAAAAAGAGTGTAAGATATTCTAGATCCCGCTTTTAAATGTGTGATACTAAGATTTTCACTAGTAAGATCTGTTGTTTGTATTTCTCAATATCTGATTTATATTCTGTTCCAAATATAATATAGGCCAGGATGTAAATTTGCATCTTTTGAAGGGCAGAAGCTTTGGAAAGAAAACCAGGTCTTTTCAGGCTTTGCTAATTAAAGCATGTCTTCTGTTATGCAAAAGTTCCTTTATTACATCAAGAACCAGATTGCTGTTTGTTGGGAAGCATCCGTATGCTGTTAGGCAGTGAAATAAAAGAGAACATTAAGTTAACCTGGTTTTAAATATGGCTGTTACCTTTTGTGCTCCCTCTAGCTGTGACCCCAAAGCATTAGTAAATAATAGTACACTTCAATATAGTTAAATATAGTGTACTTTTTTCATGGTCACCACTTGAGGAGTGTCCATGCTGCTAACCCTGTAGCCTAAATTTTAGGACTGATCGTTCTACAGCATCTAACTGAGCAAAGGATTTGTATTTAGAGCAGATAGGAGAAACAGGAAACTGGCCAACAGATAAGGAACAGGCCGCTCAAAGTGGAATTGTGGCTAACTACAGTAATAGGAAAAATGTAGTACCACAGACCAGTGAGTGACCATTTGGTACTGTTTGGTAGAATAAAGTGATAATCTTGGATCTTGAACATGCAGGGCAACTGGGACCCTACGCTTTGCTCCTAGAGTGTTAACTTGTTCCATTTTTCCTGGTGAATCAACCCAGTACATTCAACATGTGTACTTCGATTCAACAGTCCTACACTTGACCCTTAAAAACATTTCTTCCACCTGGGCTATTTTGATAAAAGTTAGCTAGCTCATTTTCATTTACAGGAGTACTTACTGTTCTATTTAAAAAACAAAAACAAACAAAAAAACTGTGCTAATAGCATTCAGTGGATTTTTGTAAAGAACAACAGTCTCTAAAATTATTGCTTCAGAATTAACACTAAGAATCAGTGTTCATGAATGGTGTGTGTGCTTCTGATTTTTAGACTGGGCATTTAGCGATGGAGACGTTGCTATCCCTTACCTCTAAACGAGCAGGAGACTGGTTTAAAGAAGAACTTCGACTTTTGGGCGGTCTGGATCATATTGTAGATAAAGGTATGGAAATGGATATGTATACACACATACATACGATGTTTTTACGTATTTATAGCATGAAGAAAATACTTCGTATATGTATGCAGAAATAATTTTTCTGTTAGAAAAGGTCTCTTTTTAGTAGCATCCTACAAATCCCTTAACTTTCGAAGTAGAAGCTATTAATACTGTGACGTTGGGAGTTTATGGAAACGTAGTACCATACATTTCACAATCTCCCAGTATTAGACGTAGAAGAAATGATGATGCTTGTAGAGACTCCAGCACATTCATAGCATGTCTGCTGATGACTTTAAAGGTTCACTAAGGGTTAAGTCCTGAGGCATTAAGCTGTAACTGACATCCGTTTTCTTTCCACCTAGTCAAAGAATGTGTGGATCATTTAAGTAGAGATGAGGATGAAGAAAAACTGGTAGCCTCGTTATGGGGAGCAGAGAGATGTTTACGTGTTTTAGAAAGTGTAAGTATGGATAACTATTTGGGGGACAGATATTCGATCTTTTTCCCCCTTTTTATTTCTGGTGCTGGTTTGGACCCAGTGCCTTCTGCTGCTGAACTCCACTCCCAGTCATTCAGTTCAGTCTTACTTATGATGGTTGTGTGTAACCACATTTTGTATTTGGATTCCCAGTGCTCTGCTTGTGTTAATCCAGATTCAAGTTTTGTGCATTTTTTGAGCAACCAGTTACTAATGAAAGACTTAAATGAACATTTTAGCGGGCATAGTGGCACGTACCTGTAGTCCCAGCACTCGGGAGACAGAGGCAGGAGAATCACCCTGCATTTGAGGCCAGCCTGGGCTACGTAGTGAGACTTTGCCTCAAAACATAAAAAACAGCCAGACGTGCTGGTGCACACCTGTAATCCCAGCCCTCAGTGGATGAGGCCAGAGGATTGTTGTGAATTTGAGGCCAGCCTGGATTATATAGTGAGACCCTGTCTTAAAATAAATAAACAAACATTTTATTATTTTAAGAATATGTATTTTATTGCTTCAAATGATACATTTACATGTAAGTTTATTGATAAAGTTTGTGTGCCAAACTTTATTACTCTTTTCATAATGTGGAATTCTACTTATATGCATTAACTTTTTTGCAGAAAACAGTAGTTCAGCAAAATCAGGGATGGTATGTGTGTGTGTTGGAAGTTGATTGAACATAGGGCCTCAAGATTAGAGGATTGTTTGTTTGTTTGTGTTTTGAGACACTGCCTCACTTCCTAGTTCAGGCTGGCCTTGAACTTGCAGCAATCCTACCTTAAGCCTCCTGCATGCTGGGATTACAGACATGCACCACCATCTCCAACAAAAAGTGGTTATTTTTAATAAGCATTTATTTAACTTTTGTTTAAGTCAGATTGTAGTCACAATATATTGTCATAGGTATATTCTGTTTTTTGGCTTTTATGAATAACTTAACCTACTTCAGTAAAGGTTAGGGCTTCACCGCCAGTCAGTTTCAGGATGGTAATTTTTGTTGATTAGGTTGGATTAGCTCGATGCTTTAGAAAACATTGGCAGGAGCTCCTAACATAGATGAAACTGTGTCTTCTGTCTTTTAGGACTCTTTGTATTAGATCACAGGTATTACTTCTTTATAAAAGAAATATGTATACTAAATGAATCCACTTACAAACTTCAAAGTATTAAGCTATTTATTAAGTTGGAGATTTCTGACATTCAGAGTGCTGAGCAGTGCACTACAGTGCATGTATAGTAAAGGGTATGTTATGAGTGAGTGAGTATGGCAGTGACATCTTAATTTTATGATATTGATGGCTCTGTTCTTTCAATCTGGAACCTTTGAGTCAGGAACTGTTTCTTAAATGACAAGGAACTTATTAGGAAGAGTATGATGTTAACTTGAATAAATAAGAGGTATGAATTGCCGTAATCATTTCATGTTCTTCTCATTTAGGTAACAGTGCATAATCCAGAGAATCAAAGCTACTTAATAGCATATAAAGATTCACAACTCATTATTTCATCAGCTAAGTAAGTTTTTCTAAAATCTCACTTCATAAAGGAAATAAAGTCTCTGTTAAGTTCTGTAAATGCTTGTACATCATAGAGCAAAAGTTGGGCATATAAATTCTAGAGCCAGAGTACCTGGGTATGGATTCTCTAGCATCATAATTTCTGCTGTGTAATCTCAGACAAGCCACTTAGTTGCTGCAAGTTTATTACAAGGTGGGTAATAATTTAATCTACCCACCTAGGGCAGTGCTTACCATGAAATGAATTGAGAGATCTGTTAATATGTAATATACAGATAGATACATTTTGGGATACATATATATGAATAATACTTGCATATATAAAGCAGATTTTGAAGGGTTTTAAAGTATCTTCTGCATATTATGTGTGTTGAATAGTTAATATGTAAGGCCCAGAAGGCATGTACACAGCATGTAGTAAACTAGCACTCCTTGTTGTGGTTGTTGGTGCTCTTCTTCTGCACTTTTTCTACAGCTCCCAGTAGCTTCCCCGTCTGCGCCTTCCCCGCCTCGAGCTCATCACAATCAGACTAGTGTCACCTGGGGGCATGGGCGTATCCTGTCCCAGTCTCTCTCCTTTCAGCTGCATCGTCCTGATAACTCTGACCTGGTTTTTTTCCTTTGCCCTAGTTCTCTGCCCTTTCGCTTAGCCAGCACAGTACCACAGGGAGTTAACTTTCTCCAGGTCACCCCTTTGGAAAAAAGAACCTGAAACCCCAGTCTCTGTGATGCATGCCTTGTCGTCTTTGGATATGTCCGCTTTCTTTATCAAAGGACAGCCCGGTGCTATGTGATTTGAGTTTACCTGTCTTTCTACCTTACATTTTGGAGAATTTGAAACTTAGACAACAGTAGGCAAAGTAGTGTAGTAAAGCTTTCTGTATGCATTACTTAGCTTCAATTATTGCCAGTCGTGACCAGACTTGTTTTTATCTATGACCTTATCCTTTCTCCCTCCTACAGTCATTTAAGTCCAAATGTTGTATCACCTCCATCTCCTTTTTATAGTCTTGCTTTTGTAAATTTTGTAGCACACTTAGTACCCTTACACATGCATTTCCTTTGTTTCTTACCATGTGTCACCCTCCCTCACCAAGGACTATTCTGGTGGTAAATCTGTTTCTGATTCTGTGTTTCTAAATTTTTTATTTTTTAAATTAATATATAAAACTGTGTATGTTGTGTTTTATTTTAAAAGGCCTGTTTTGGCCGGGCGTGGTGGGCATGCCTGTAATTTTAGCACTCAGGAGGCTGAGGCAGAAGATTTGCCATGAGTTCAAGACTAGTCTGGGCTACATAGTGAGTTCAGAGCCAGCCTGGACTATATGGTGAGACCCTATCTCAAAACAGAACAAAAAAAGAGGGCCTCTGTCTCACACCTCGTAACTTCTGACAAATTTCTTCGGAAACAGAGTGTTTAGTGTGACAGGTCAGTTTTCATTGTGATTAGGACATTCACACCAGATGTCTTAGAAGTGGCGGAAGAGGTCAGAATTAACATTGGAAAGAGCACCATCGGGCATGTCGAGGTTTTCAATGGAATCATGGCAGGTGCAGGTGTAGTGTGCTGTAGGGTTGGTATGTGTTAACTCTGCTCCCTCAAGACACTCGAGATCTCAGTTGTAACAGGATAATTTTGTTAATGTCCCCAAACATCAGGAGAACGAATTGTTTAGGTTAGACATCACGACAAACACCTTCCTGACCAAAGAGTTGTAAATTATTTAGGAAGGACCATATTGGATTTCTTCAGCGTGTTTTAAAGTGCAGCCAGCTAGGAAAGGGTCAAACATGGTAGGTTTACTTTCAGAGGTTTATGCGGTGTATGATGCATGAAGACTAAACTGACCAACTCAGCTTGCTTGATCTCTGCTATACTAGAGACAGAGGTTTGCTATACAGAGGCAAACCTCTGACACTGTGGTAGGCGTGTCAGAGGTTTGCCACCACTGCACTAGAAGAAACATTACCAGGGCGTGACCCTGGGTGCAGTTCCCAGTACAGACAGTAGTAATAATAATAAACAGACTTGATGGTTTAAACAGAGCCCTCAGAGCCAGACGGGTGGCACACGTCTGTAATCCCTCCCGCTTTAAGAGGTCGGGCAGGAAGATCGCAAGTAGGCCAGCATGGGCAATTTAGTAAGACCTTGTCTCAAAAAAGGGGTGGGGAGGGGCTGGAAATGTGGCCCGGTGTAAAGCCCCTGGGCTGTAGCCCTAGTCCTGTGTTAAAACACATAAAGCCCTCAGAAATAGGGAGCCTACAGTAGGATTCTATTTTCTTTCTTTCTTTCTTTCTTTCTTTTTTTTTTTTTTTGTGGCACCAGGGATTGAACTCAGAGCCTCACGCCTGCCGGACAGGCACTTAAGCTACTGAGCCAAACTCCTGGCCCTAGTTTTTTGAGGCAGGGTTGCACTATGTGGCTCAGGCCAACCAAGCGCTGTCATTGTAGCCCAAGCCAGCCTGGAACTCACAATGCTTCTCCTACCTCAGCCTCCCAAGCGCTGGGATTAAAGGCTTGCACCACCACGCCCAACTAAGATTCTATTTTCTTGTTATTTTTGATAGAATCTAGAGAATTTTTGGGTGTAGGTCATAACCCTTGTATAGCTGCCAAGAGACTTGTCACTTTGACCTCAAGTTAAAAAATAATGATTTGCTCTAATGCATATTAGATATTTCTCTTGGGTTGGAGAGATCTGGGAAATGTGGGAAAACTGACGTAGGCAGTACAGATACAAACTTCTGCCAGCAACGTGTTTGTTTTGCTATCGGCGATTGAACCCAGTGCCTTGGCACTGAGCTACATCCCCAGCTATATATATATAATGTTTTGTTTTTGTTTTTTGTTTTTTTTTGTTTTTGTTTTTTTGTTTTTGTTTTTGTTTTTGTTTTGAGACAGAGACTCACTAAGGATAGGTTGCCTGGGCTTAGCTCAGACTTGTGACCCTCCTGCCTCAGACCTCTGGAGTGCTGGGATTATAGGTGTATGCCAGCAGGTGTACGTGCTGGGAGGGCTTTTTGTTTTTGAAACAGGGTCTCAGTGTGTTGCCCAGGCTGGCCTTGATGCCCTGGTTAAGGGGTCTTCTGCTTTAGCCTCCCTCGGAGCTGGAACTAGGCATGGCACCATGTTCAGCATGAGATTTTTTTTTTTTAAAGAGAATAAAACCTAACAGCAGAAAAACCCAATCAAAACAAAACAATGAAAGTGGTACAGAAGTTGAAAACAGGATAATAGTGAATCTACAATGGCTACTATAATTTCTCTTGCTGTCTTCACAGTAGTTGTCCATACCATCAGACATAGTAAAATCAAATAAAACAGCAGAATAAAACCACTCAAAACAGAACACTAAGTAAAACAATAAATTGGAACAAAACAAAACAGCAAGAGCAGTATTGGATTTCAAAAGCAAGACAGAAGGAAATCCCCCGTATTTGTATATTGCGTATTGTTATCCTCTTAATAGATGCTCAGACTGCCAGCCTTAGGCCTGCACAGTCAGTCAGACAATGCAAGCATTTAGTTGTTTTTGTACCGCGGTTGCTATCAACTCAACCTGTCCCCCGAACCAGCTGGTTGCTTACGGGAGGGGGGTGGTGGGAGTGGGGGTGGTTCTTGATTCTCAGCCCATGCACTGGTCGGCTCACAGGAGGGATGAACTGGCTTCTCTCTTCCCAAGCCCCACGTGGCTTTGCATGGCTTATGGGAGGGGCAAATTGGCTTCTTGTACTTCTCCCAGATGTGGTAAGTTTTTAACTTAAACTTTCCTTGGAGAAATTTTGTTCATTTACCAAATTTTTCCAAAGTAAAGTAACATTTAACTTCTAGTGTGGTGCAGAGACATATTTGGTATGTCATTTAATAGTTAAAACAACTTCTAGAATAGAAAAAAAGAATCTGAGCGGGAAAGAGAAATGTGTTGTATTACTTACAATCACAGTACATATTTGTGTCTTCTTTAGAGCATTGCAGCATTGTGAGGAACTGATCCAGCAGTACAATCGTGCCGAGGACAGCATCTGTGTGGCTGACAGCAGGCCGCTGCCTCCCCAGAACGTGGCCAGCCACGTGGGCAAGGCTGTGGAGGACTGCATGCGTGCCATCATTGGGGTGCTGCTCAACCTCACCAATGACAATGGTGCGTCCTGTATTCCCGTGGAGGTGGGGAGGCCCCCTGCCCCGTGCCAGTCTCATTGGCTGGCCCGGCAGTGTCTCCATGTATTGCAGTAAAGCAATGGGCACGCAATTGGAAGTTCCTGCCTGTCTGCTTTGACAGATCTGATAGTTAAGTGTCACCAGGAAGACTAACGCTCTTTTCTCATTGCAGAGTGGGGCAGCACCAAAACGGGGGAGCAGGACGGCCTCATCGGCACAGCCATGAGCTGTGTGCTGCAGGTCCCGAAGTACCTACCTCAGGAGCAGAGATTCGACATCCGGGTGCTGGTGAGCCAGGCGGGCAGCTTGGGAAGTGCTTGATCTAGTTAGATGATCTAAACGTCATTTCAGTTTGGGACGAAGAATCAGACTTTAATGTATTTTGAGTTGTTTTAACGAATTCCTTATGAGTGTACTTCTTATGTTTTCCTTACCTCTTTGTAAAAAAGAAAAAATACAAAAACCCAAAATGATGATTAAAGCCTACAGGAATCATTCTTTTGGAAAACCAGTATCTTTCATATTGTACTGATGGAAATGACCATTTTGCTGACGGAAAAATGCTGATTAGATTTTTGGCTGTCAGTGATTCCATACATTTTTGGTTTTTAAGTGCTTTTATAATGCACATCTTTCAACTTTGTTTAGGGCTTGGGTCTACTGATAAATCTAGTGGAGTACAGCGCTCGGAACCGGCACTGCCTCGTCAACATGGAGACGTCCTGTTCCTTCGATTCTTCCTTCTGCCTTGGCGAGGGGGACAATAACCTGCGGGCGACTGGGCAGGTCCACGCCGTGCAGGCGCTCGTGCAGGTGAGCGGCCGCTGGGCAGGCTCCGCTGCAGCCCGCCTTCCTCTGCCACCACTCGCCCCTCTTGCTTTTCTTCCCCTTTTTTGTTTTTTAGAACTTAAATCAGAAATAATTTAGCCCCATATTTTAAAAATCACATTCAGAAAGGTTTAATATTCCTAACTCTATTTTCTAAAGGTACCACTTGTAATAGTTCTGTGTCCAGAGAAATTAGTGTTTATTCATCATATGTCAACACAAGTGTAAATAATTTTTACATGAGTAGAGCTAAACAGTGACTAATGTATACTACTTTTTAACATGTTAATAAGGTGTGTCATAAATTATGTAAATATGCAAAGAACAGCTTTCCATTGCATAATCATTTTCCAAGTTCATATTTCACACCACATCTGCGTTACGGAAATATTAAGGGAACTTATTTTGGTGTGTTACTCCACCTTTTGTCTACCTGAGCTTTTCATGGTAACACACAGGTTTATCTCATTCTTTGTAATGACTACAGTACCAATTAGTGGTTTTATTAACTAGTCATTATATATAGATAAACACTGTATTTTGTGTGGTTCTTTTTTCTTTTGTTACAGGGATTATACTCTAAATTTACTAGAAATTCCAGGGATAAATACTCTAAATTTTTTTTCTTTCATTTTTTAAAATTTTTTTATTTATTTTTTTGCAGCACCAGGGATTGAACTCACAACCTTGCACCTGCCAGGGCAGGCGCTTAAGCCACTGAGCCAAACTCCCAGCCCTGGTTTTTTTTTTTTTTTTTTTTTTTTTTTTTTTTGAGATAAGGTCTCGCAATGCACTCCAAGCTGGCCTTGAACTCACAGAAATCCTCATGCCTCAGCCTCCTAATTGCTTGGATTATGGGCATGCGCCACCACACCCGTTTCATTTTTTGACCTGTTTAAAACTAATAATGCTTACAAATTGTAGTTTCAGAAAGTCATCCACAAATTGATTCTTTCCTGAGTTATGAGGAGTCCATCATTCTCTGATCAGACATTTTGATCTCAGCACTTCTCACATTCTTAGAAATTATTAGGAAACCCAAGGAGTTGCTGTTGGCATTGTGGTGTGTCCATCTGTATTTATTGAAGGAGAAAATCGGCGAGATCACACTGGCTATTGGAGCAGGGGGTGAACTACTTGCCGTCCAGATTCTGCAGAACTCCTCTGTGCACATGAAGACTGGGCAGTAGATGGCCCCTTAGTGTGGCAGAGAATGAGTGTTGCCACCTCACACAGACATGCGCACGCACACGCACACAGACATGCGCGCGCACACGCACACAGACACACTCACCCTGGTGGGGTCTGAGGGGCTCCCTTAGATTCTTGGACCAATTTTGAGAGCTGTTGTTTTATTTTCTCTAGGAAATTGTCTTGTGTACACCGCCCGCAAAATGTCTATACCACTCTTTTCTGTACTGAAGAAGTCTTAGTGGGCCACTGGGTGTTGGATTTTTCATGTTGTTCTCATTAGTAGCTTGGCTGTTTCCCAGGTCACGTTAGTTGAGTGTATTAGCTGCTTTCTGTGTTCAGCGCCGCAGCAGCATAGGGAAAGGAAAGGAAAGGAACTTAATGTACAGAAGTTTGGTTTTCCCGATGTGCCTGGTATTGAGACCTTTTTGCTTTTCACTTTGACTGATTCTTTTATATCTTTTTTTTTTTGATTCTTTTATATCTTTAAATTTCTTTTAAAGAAGTCATGTTGCTTTTCCCCTGATTCTGTTTGGTTTTATTCTGGGTTCTTCTTTCCAGTTAATTCATTCAGCATGCCTAAGTTGGTGGGCTGGTTGGTTTGCTTGGATTGCTATTAGACTGGGTTTTATGATTTTTTTTTACTTGAATCTCATCTCAAGGAAAATTACTGAGGCTTTCACTTTTTTTTTTTTTTTTTTTAATAGTCTTTTTGAGACAGGGTCTTACTGTGCAGTTCAGGCTGGCCTTGAGCTCACTTTGTAACCCAGGCTAGTCTTGAACTCGAAGTGATCCTCCTGCCTCAGCTTGTCGAGTGCTGGGATTACAGGCATTGAAACGGTGCCTGTATCATTTGCAGATGACTTGAGTGAATCTCAGTGGTGTTTCTACTCGGGGGCGGGGGGGGACGGAGCTTTCACCTGAGCACACCTTTTGGACCAGGCGTCACGCTTTGGGGACAGCATGGGGGTCAGTGCGGGGCATGGAGCCCAGGCCTTTGGGTACGTCCCCAGCCCCAACCCTTTCCTTTATTTCTTTCTTTTCTTTCTTTCTTTCTTTTTTTTTTTTCCCCAAATCCATTTTATTTCTAGGATAAAAAGAACAAAGGAAGGGCTGGGAGTTTGGCTCAGTGGCTTAAGCTTAACCTGTCTGGCAGACGTGAGGTTGTGAGTTGGATCCCTGGTGCCACCAAAAAAACCAAACAAACAAAAAACCTACAACAGAATTTCAAAACACATCAATCTGGGCACCAATGGTACATGCATTGAGCATTGTTGTCCCCAAATCATTTATCCAGAGCACAGGACATCTGCATTCAATTGTCTGAACAATACCAACACAAATCTTTCTCTTCAGTGAATTCAGAGAAATCAGTAGTATAACTCTTGTAACTACTTTTTTAATATACAAAACATGTTCTTTCAGCTTCTCACACTAGTGAAACAATGCAGTATGTACACGTCTGTCTTGTTTATTTCACTAATGAGTATGTTCTAAAGTTGCATCCATTTACCCATAAAAGTCTCCAGTTTATCCTTCTTTATGACTGAGTAGTACTCCATTATATAAAAATACCACATTTTTAAATCCATCCTTAGTGGATGGGCATTTTGGTTGTTTCCAAGACCTGGCAATTACAAATTGTGCTGCTAAAAAAAAACGGGTGCACAAATGTCACTGTGGTGTGATGTTTTTCATTCTTTTGGGAAGATACCCAGAAGGGGAAGATCTGGGTTGAATGGGACCTCTAGTCCTAGTTTTTTAAGGAATCTCCACACTGATTTCCACAGTGCCCAACGCCTTTCTTACGTAAAGCAAAATACCAGGTGAACACATTGGTAGTGTCTTTCTAATGCTTTTCAAAATTACTTTTTGCCAGCTATTCCTTGAGCGAGAGCGAGCAGCACAGTTGGCAGAAAGCAAGACAGATGAGTTGATCAAAGATGCGCCCAGCACTCAGCACGACAAGAGTGGGGAGTGGCAGGAGACGGGCGGGGAGATCCAGTGGGTGGCGACGGAGAAGACCGGCAGTGCCGAGGAGCAGCGCAGGAAGGAGGAGGACGACGATGAGCTCGACCTCAATAAAGGTGTGTGTATGGCGCGTGCTGTCCTCAGGCGGAGAACAGTGCTGTGGTTTTGGTTCCTTCTTTAAAACCTATTTAATCCGCGTCTCGCCAGAGTCTGCCTGTTCAGTCTGGGTGAGGGCCTCCCCCGCTCAGCTCAGTCCAGAGAAGCTCGGTGACAGCACCGGCGGTTCCTGGCAGGAACAAGCACGGTGCCATTAGGGCCACATGCTGGCGGGAAGAGAGGAGACTGGTCAGTCCCTCCTTCCATCTTCCTAAAGAGGCAGCATGGGCTTTCCAGCTTGGCGTTTTTGAGATTGTTTTAACAGGTGCATGCGCAAATGCCCTAAGTCACAGTGAGAGTCCTCACAGCGCGGGGACTCGGTGGCCAGTACCACAAGAAGTCACCCTGAAGTAGTAGTGCAGGTACTAGGCAAGCACTTGCCGTGAGTTGCGCTCTTGCCTGGAGCCGCAGCCGGTACCATTCGTCCGGATTCTGCAGGACGGCGCGTCCCCACTGCCAGCCCCCACCAGCCCGGGTGTTGGGCGCTGTGCTCAGCCCCTCGCAGCCAGGAGGCTGTCCCCATGGGGCCCTGATTCCCAGCTGCACCCCCTCCCTTAGTCCCGCTTCTCCCCAGACCGAGTACCACTAGTTATGGCCTTAGAAGGAATGGCTGCTAAGAAATTCAGCTACTGTGTCAATGTTTCCTTTTTCACAGTGATATTTGTGTTGGTTTAGCAGTCTTTAAAAAAATAAGAATTGAGATACAATTCATGTACTATAAAATTTCCTTATTAAAGCAAATAATGCAGAAGTTGTTAGTCACGATTTTATAGCCTGATCCCCTTCCTCAGGCCTCAGAGGCCCCGCCTGGGCGTCCTCCTCTCCCAGCCCGTCTGCCGTCTGCCCCCGGATGAGGGTGTGTTACCTGGTGTAGGCCAGGCTCGTTCCCGCCACTGCGCGCTGTGCCGTGGGTCAGGCCTGTGCCCCTTGTTGGTGGAGCAGACGGTCCCCACGGGCTGTGCGCCCGCCTGTTAGGACTTCATCAGTCTCCGCTCAGGCAGCGCCCTTAGGTATCAAGACAAGCAGTACTGTGTCACGCTACTGTCATCCGGTGACCCTGCAGTCATTTACCGCTAGAGCTGTCGCGACAGGCTTGGTTTATAGACGCATACTTTGATTTCTCTTGGATGTATCCGAAGGAGAATTTTAACAAAGTGCCAAACTTCTCAATGTGGCTGCTTCAAGTCACAGTCCCAATCGGTAACATATGAGAGTTTGAGTTTCTCCAAACCGTCAAAATTTCTTTTTTTAAAAAATGACTTAGGTCATCTGAGTGAGTATGACGTGGTACCAGGTGATTCAGTTTAATTTGTACCCCTTGATGATTAAGGGTGTGGAAGGGATCCGTGTGCTTACTGGCCTTTTGCACGGTGGTTCAAGTGTACCGCCCCCTGTTTAAGTGATTTGTTTGTCTCTCTGCTCTGAACACCGACCTCCGCCCGCACATGCTGCTGTGCTCGCTGCGCCTCGTCTCTGCATCCTGACCCTGACCGCGCCCTCCGGCCGCAGCCCTGCAGCACGCGGGCAAGCACATGGAGGACTGCATCGTGGCCTCCTACACGGCGCTGCTCCTCGGCTGTCTCTGCCAGGAAAGCCCAGTAAGTGAGATCCGGAGGCGCCCTGCGCGTCTCGTGGCAGCTTCACCTCTTCCTCATTCACTTGTCTAGCCCTTTAATTTTCCCCCTCTGTGCCCAGTTTGTTGCAGAAAAGCTTTTGGTTATGGGGTTGTTAAAGCTGTTTTCTTTCTTTCCTGTGGAAGGAAAAACAGTAGGACAATGTTTAACACTTGCAGTGCTTTCCTTTTTTATTTTTGGCACGAGAAATCGAACTTAGGGCCTTGTGCTTGCAGGCAGGCACTGTGCCACTGAGCTGTATCCTGGGCCCAGTGGTTTTCTGTAGATGACTCAGTACTCTTGCTGTTAACGCCTTAGATCCCTTCGTTTCCTTTCGGATGCAAGTTTGACCACGTAAGTTTGCAGCGCAGTGTTACCTCCGTGGCTGTGTTAGAACTGATGGCACCGTCAGAGTCAGGCTGTTTGAGGTGCAAAAAACAAAGCTCACGAGGGCGCTTTTAGTATGAGAAGCAGAATGCGCTGCACGGACATGGAGCAGTCTGTGGTGGTAGAGGCTCCCCAAGGTGCATCCCAGGCAGAGGCCCCTGGGCCCGCGGGAGCAGCTCCTGTTAGATGAGCGTCTGTTGGGGCACTTTGTGTGAACAGTCCCTGAGTGCTTGGGCCGTCTGGATGCGCCTGCGAGCAGGGAGGCAACACAGACGTGCGCAGGCGTGGTGAGCGCTGCGGAAAGCGAGTGCCAAGGCCAGCTCCAGGTTGGGCACGGTCTCGTGGGCTCCGCCAGCTGATCACGGCTCTTCGATCCACTTCACAGATCAATGTCACCACCGTGCGGGAGTACCTGCCCGAAGGAGACTTCTCCATAATGACAGAGATGCTCAAAAAATTCCTAAGCTTCATGAATCTCACTGTAAGTAGCTTGTCTTCAGCTCGAGTGGTGTGAAGTGTAGTCAGTACATTGACAGGAGAGAGAATTCCGTGCTGTCGTGATTGGTAATAGTGTTGTTTCTCCAAGATAATTATGATTTAAGGCAAAGCGCTGTGTTTTAAAAGGCATAATTTACTTTCAGTGTGCTGGGATTTGCAGTGTTCAGTGTAGCGACTTCTTTACAAGTCAGGCTTTGACTGAACATTAACCGTGCTTCCTTCCCTCCCCTCAGTGTGCTGTCGGGACGACGGGCCAGAAGTCTATCTCTAGAGTGATCGAGTATTTGGAACACTGCTAGCTGCTTTACCTTTGCTTCAGGTGCTTGGGAATGCTGGAGCTACCGTTAGACACAGGAAAATCAAGAGGGGTCCTTGACCAGAAACCAAGAGCATTCATCAGGATTGTACAGCGCCTGATCTCTTCATCTGCGTTCTGCGTCTGCTCAGTGACAGTTCCCACATCACTCTGCAACTATCAAAAACGAGGGGGAAGGTTCGGGCTGCTCCCAGTCCGCGCAGTATTGAGATCCACTTCCCGGCAGGGTCCACCCTCTCCCGCGTCCTCGCTTCACTCCGGGCAGGTGCGAGGGCGACCGCGTGCTGCTGTTGGTGCAACTGCTGTGTGTGGAGCCACTGTCGTCGCGCCGGCCAGGGCAGGGCAGCTCGGGGACGAGGGCCGCGGGTGCTGAGCGCCTTCTAGACAGCAGCTTAGTTCCTTTTTCAGGCTCATTGGCTTTTGCTTTTTTGTTGAATGATTCCAATCGTAAATAAAGCTTTTAATAATTTTGTGAATTTTTTTGGTTGTTGTTCCCTGAACTACTGTCTATATTTAAAATTAGATGGAATCCAAAGACACAAGGGATTAATAGTATATTTTTTTATTCTTGATTAGGTTTGGGTGTTGAACTATTTTTCTCTTTTGAGACCATGACCATACTCAATATCATACCGCAATGTGTCATAGCTGTAGATGCAAGAAAACAGATCGCAGCTGGAGGGGACATTCTGTAAGATGCTGTGCCCTGTCTTCAGGGTTGGCAAAATAGACAGACCCAGGGTCGTTTACACTTAACGCTAGGGAGGCTCTTGAGACGGTGTGAGCTTTTGAGGGAGGATCTCTAGATATATTTTCTAATGTTCAGTACAGTAGATGTAAGGAAGCTAAAACACCAATGTGGAATTCACGTTTTGAGATAACGTGCATGCTCTTCTGCAGTGACAGGATCAATTGCATAAACGCAAAGCCTTAAAATTGCTGATTTAGAGAAGACCATTTTTTTATTCATACAACAGTTGTTTGGAAAACAGTTGTGGAACACACAGAACCCTTTTGGTGAACTTGATTTCACAGCATTGCAGACTTTTCTGGTATTGTTCAGACCACTGCTTACCCTCTCCTTTTTCTTTTAATCGGTCAGGCCTGAGGACGGGCTTTCCAGAGATCTCCTTCATTCATCCTGTTAATTACCTTTCAGTAGTGACATCATGTTTCTCCATTGGATTTGTAAAACTTGAAGCCATAAAATATTAGTTTGGTGTGTATTGGGAAAAATAGCTGAAAGTCTAATTTTTACCCACTTAGACTTCGTTATCTTTCCTCGTATAAAGGGTCAAACCGGGGCTCTTGTACCAGCGCCAGCTGCAGTGGTTTTGAATGCAGTGGCTGCCTTCTGTCGTCTTCCTATTTTTGATAATGCAGCTTATTAGGAACTCTGTAAGGAAGTAACTGATTCCGGCCATCACTTTCTTCTCCCTTCTGCCCTCCTGAACCCCTCCCCCCCCCTTCCAAGAACACAGCGAGCGTCAGCGTAACGGGGAAAGACTGAGCGTGCGTTTGCCCTGAGTAGAAAAGCTAACTTAGCAAACTTCACAGAGCATACTGGTAAATGAGATCTGTAAGATTAAATTAGTTAGATATATTTTGTTTAATTATTTTTAAATACATTGATATTTATTAATCATTGGATTTAGGGAAAAGAACGGATTTTTGGTAAAACTGACTTGTGGCAGGTGGTAAGGATTATCACAGAACATTTGGGTGAGATCAATCAGGGCGAACTACATTTTTCTGTTACACTGGTAATCATTTGAAAATTGATTTACCTCAGTGTTTAACAGTTTGTTTGTTTTGTTTTTTAAATAGTAACTAATTGTCAAGCACTGATAGAGATGCAGATTCGGGGGTGTGGTTGGGGGTGAGGGAGACCCCACTCAGCAACTGCAGTGCATCTGTGTGTTTTAACCCTCAGAGAACTCTGCATTTTAGGGTACTTGAGGCTGACTTACAAATTAAAGTTTTAAAGTAACCTTTTTTCCATTGTAAATATTTCTGTAAATACTACCAATTGGAAATTAGAACAGTAGAATACTTTTCTGAATCCAATCCTATTTTTATTTTATACAGTATTTCTCAGCTGTGATCTTTGGAGCAAAAGCCAACGGCAGGAAAAAATAGTTTGTACCAGTTTCATGAAGTATGTCTTTGGGTTTTTGTAAATAATTTTAACTCAAATAAAATTGCTACTTTCAGTACACATGTTGTCTTTAACATAAGTCTATGACTTGTTTTGGAGGAAGCGTCGAGCCCGATGTGGCTGACGTGGGCACATGCTGTCACTTGAGTCACTATGAACCCACACACAGGTAACCAGACTGTTAAACATCTTACTTCGTACTTCTGAATATTCCTCCGGAGACGATGACAACTGCTGCTTTAGTCTCCCAGCGGTCGGTTTCCCTCCTAGCTGGCCTCCTCTCCGGGCCTCCCGCGCGCTCCGCGGGCTGTGGGTCCCCACCCCTCCTGGGTGGTCCCGCCTGGAGTGGTTCCCGTCCCCAGGGCAGGCTCCGCTCAGCCCGGGAGCCAGGCTGGGCAGCCTGGCTGGGGTGGGAAGGGACGGGCGGAGCAGGACTTGGTAACAACGCAGCGCACCCACTCCTCACAGTGCTCCGCGCCTTCCACCTTGCGAGGGAGCCCGGCGGCCTGGAGAAGCCTGGATGCCGTGCCTGCTGGGGACACGGGCTGTGTCTCTCCCGTCACTGGCACCGGGGCACTCGGGTGACATTAACAGCAAGTGTGCAGAAAGCCTGCGTCCGAAGCTGGGCCCCGTCCTCCCTGTCTCGGTGATGGCTGCGGTGCCCCTGCTGGGGCCTGGCCTGCTCCGTGCTGGCACAAGGAGACAAAAGCACGTCTGCATACCGACTAGTTTTTAATTAGCTGTGAGATGCGGGCGTTACACCCGGGGTGGGGAAATGGAATTACACTTAAAAGATTCGTAATGTTATTGTAAAGCAGCATAATACTGGGTCGATTGTGAGAAACACGTATATAGTAATCCCTGGCACACGCCGCCCTGCGGTGACCAGAGAAAGGGGTGCAGGGACTTGGCTCGGGCGCGGAGCAGTCGGGGTAGAACCCTGCAAAAACGCTCCACTCCCCAGAGGGAGGCGGAGAGCAGTGAGGTGAAGCAGGGACGGCTCGCAGGGTGAAGCAAAGAGACACCGCTGCACCCCGGGAATAAACCAAAGGTGGTCACCAAACTAAGGGGTGAGTGCACTAAGCACCCCAGTTCAAGGCATGGGTTGCCAAGTGAAACAGGTGAGAAGTACAACGTTCACGTTAAAAATACTGTGGAAGGGGGAGGGCGGGAAGAGACCCCTGAACACCACACTTAAGGGCAGGGTGGTCGTGGAGATGAGGGAAAGGCCCAGGGCTGTCGAGGGGCGCCCTGGGCCCCGGGAAAGCCGGGACGGGTGGCGGCACGTCTCCCAGATCGCGGTCTCCGGGCCGCCCAGGAGGGACCAGGGGTGGGGAGTGAGCCCCAGGGAGGCAGGAAACACCTGGGTCTGCAGGACGTGAGGACACAGGCCATTGGATGCCTTGAGAGCAGTGCTTAGAATTCGGGAGGAGACGACGTGGAATGAATACCTGAAGAAGCTAAAATACTGAGGAAAGGAGATTGAGCAGACAGCAGCGTAATGCAGTAGAAGAAATTTACCCAAGTCACATGTTGGTTCTTTGCATAAAGAAAAAGGAGTTACTAATGTCAAAAATTAAAGACAGAGTACCACTGAGGTGCAGGCCCTGCAGACGATGACAGGGCTGACACAGATTCACACTTTACAATTTAAATGGGCAAACTCCTTGAAATGACAGGAAATGCGAAGCCTGATTA
Source organism: Dasyprocta punctata (assembly GCA_004363535.1). NCBI lineage: Eukaryota > Metazoa > Chordata > Mammalia > Rodentia > Dasyproctidae > Dasyprocta > Dasyprocta punctata. The sequence goes on along the minus strand of RJWM01007704.1, from coordinate 5,834 downwards.
ACCCTGGATCTGTAAAAAAATCCACTGAGTCTGTACTTGAAAGTCTTCCTACGAATGAAAGTCTTGTCCCTGGCACACTGTATAAATCGTTTAGGGACAAGTCAATACTAATCTTACCGAAACTTAGCAGAGGACGGGAGTTTTGCCAGTCGACACTTGAGGCTGTATCGCTACTGCAAAAGGCAGAGGTGTCCCAAAGTGGGCCATGGACCAATATTTTGTAAATACAGATGCAAAACCAAAATATTAGGAAATCGGTGTATATAAAGAATAGTAATCACAACAGTGGCTTATCAAAGGGGTACAAGATTGGTTTAATGCTCGAAAATCAGTATAAAATCAGTATGGCGGTGCATGCCTGTAATCTCAGCACTGGAGAGGCTGAGACGGCAGTTCATGAGTTTGAGGCCAGCTTGGGCTACACAGTGACACCGTTTCAAAAACAAGACCAGTATATCCAACTACTTTAACAAAAGACAATATAATCAGTATAATCAATGTATCAATCACAACCCTGGAAAGAGACCTACCCTTATGTATGGTCACCTTATTTTTGCAGAGGAAACATTGTTGAGCTGTTGTTTGTTCGTTTGTTTTTTGAGACTCTCTCTGTGTAGTTCAGGATGGCCGTGAATTCTTTGTAGCCAAGGCTGGGCTAGAACTCACGGTGATCCTCCTGCCTCAGCCTCCTGAATGCTGGGATTACAGGATGGTGCCATCATGCCCAGCATGTTGAAATGTATTTGAGACAAATAGTTGTGAACGAAGTGGATGCCCATGTGAAATATATTCCTACCTCATGCCAAGCACAAAGTAACTCCAGACAGATAACGGATGTAAACATAAAAGGTAACATGAAGCTTGCAGAGGGAAAGAGGAAAGTAACTGCATGAATTGGTGATGTGGTGATTGGCAAAGACTTTAAGATACAGAAATCAATAATTAAAAAAAAAAAAAAGTCAGACATGGTGGTCCACACCTTGTAAGTTTGCGTACGAGGCCAGGCTTGGCCACATAAGTGAGTTCAGGGCCAACCTGAGATACAGAACAAGACACTGTCTCGAAAGAAGAAAAGTGTTTTTGTTCCTGAAGACACCGTGGAGAAAGCAGACAGGCCAGCCTCTGAGGGGGGATTCAGAGTCACACCGACAGGGGCTTGTCTCCAGGATGCTGGATGCAGAGAACTGCAACTCAGTTTTCCAAAGACTCAACTGTAGAGTGTGCAAAAATCTTGACCACTTCACAAAGAATGAATCACTAATGAAAATGAGAAAGAGCAGCCGGGCGTGGTGGCGCACGCCTTTAATCCCAGCACTCGGGAGGCTGAGGTAGGTGGAGTGTTGAGTTCAAGGCCAGCTTGGGCTACAACGCGAGCGCAAGGCCGGCCTGAGCTACATAGTGCGACCCTGCCTCAAAAAACTAGGGCTGGGAGTTTGGCTCAGTGGCTTAAGCACCTGTCTGGCAGGCACAGGGTTGTGAGTTTGATCCCCAGTGCCGCAAAAAAAAAAAAAAAAAAAAAAAAAAAAAAAAAAAAAAAAAAAGAAGAAAAAGAAAATGAGAAAGAGCTCCTGACAGTCACCGTAGCCGGGACTCTGAGGTAGGCGACACTATGATGTGTGCGGCAGAGTGACTGCTTCAAAATTTGGCACAAAGAAGCAACTCTGTAGGATTTTGCAATTCCTAACACCACTTTGAAAAAGCTTTGGCAACTCTTCGTGAAGTTAAATATCTACCTGTTCTTAAACCCAGTATTTCCACTTTGTCCACCACAAAGGAAAACACTCAACAGATAAACTCATGAAAATGCTCATAATCATTTTACTAATGACAGCAAACACTGCAAACAAATAAAATCTGGATAAAGAGATCGTGGTAAAAACAGGAATGAATTTATACAAGCTTCCAGAACAGGAAAAACTGTTTTAAGGATTCACGACTATTTATTTAGAGGACAACACAGCTACATTAAAAAAATGTAAATTGTAGACCTGTAACACACATGTTGGTAACTCAAGAGAAAATATACTTTTGGTGCTGGGGCACAGTGGCAAACGCTCTGGTCCTGAGCTACATCCCCAACCACTAGAGTAAATTAAAAAAACAAACCCTAGAACAAAATGATGAAGAGGGAGCAATGGTTGGCCCTAAATACTTAGACAGTATTTGAAAGCAGAAGGCCCTAGAATGACTCCTCGGAACTCCGCACTCCGATAAAAACAAAACCAAATCAGAATGAGAAGAAATGCTACAGTGCAGACTCTTCCTTTTTCTCCTGAGGCAGGGTCTCACTATGTAGTTCAGACTGGCCTTGACCTTCCTGTGTAGACCAGGCTGGCCTTGAACCAACATCGATCTTCCTGACTCGGCTTCCTCAGTGCTGGGATTACAGACATGAGCCACCACACTGTGCCCATTTTAAAGACAGAATACGAGCAGTGGAGTGAACCATTAATAAGCAGAAGATAATAAAACATTTTAAAAATGTCTCCCAAAATTGACATTTGAAAGATTTAACTAGACTTTAGAGATAGTAACCAAGAAAGAAGTAGAGGAGAAATTACAAAATCAAGTTTAAATGTCAATATAGAAGCATAGCAACATTTGCTATTTAAAAAGTTATTCACTGAATAAATGTAAAAATTGATAACTTGAATAAATTCCTAGAAAAATACAGCAAAAGCTCCAAATAAATTCTTACACAATTTGTTAGAAATAAAAAGTTTAACACATGACTAAATGAAATGAAGAATTCAGATGAACCATCTTGTGGGAACACTTGAAACATTGGAAGAAATTAATTTTTGTGATGCTGAAAATCCAACCAAGAATTTTCCCAGCCCCTGAAGAAAAAAAATTTTTCATCTTAAAAATGCACCAGAAGTTTAGAATGGTAGCACAGTTCTACAATCCCAGCACTCTGGGAGGCTGAGGCAGGAGGATCACAAGTTCCAGCTCAGCCTGTAGAAACACCTATCTTAAAAACAAAAAACAATGTAAAAGATGACTTCCTGCAAAACCTCTGGGTTCAGTGTAACACACACACACACACAGCAAGGCAGTGAAGACCCAGGTTATGGGAAGGCTGAGGCAGCCTGGATAACTCAGACCATATCTCGAAAAACAAATAAAATAATCAAACCACAGTCACATACAACCAATGCATGTGAGAACGAGAAGACAACATACCAAGGGCAGGCAAGGGCACCCCTGCCAGTCCTCAGCTGGGGACACTGGCTGCACCTCCCCTGAGCCTTGCCCTAAACTGCCACATGCACCTGCCTGGTTGCCTTCCTTCCCCCCGGGGGTCCCTGGCTGTCCCCAGTCTCTGTGTGCCCAGCCTGTCCTCAGAGCCACAGGCTGAGGGACCTCCCGGGGGCAGGGACCCTCCAAACTCAGTGACACCAGCCTCACTGTATACAGAGCCTATCAGAAAAGTGCTCTTTTGGACCAATCAGGAGCGTCCTATTTTCATCCCTGAACCTGGTACTGCTCACATGACCAATCAGAAGATGCTCCTTCAATCCTTCATTTGCGTGTGGGCGCGGCCAATCATAAGATGCTGTGCCCATCCTTTGGAGGGGGCAGGAAGTCAAGCAGGGACACTTGTGACACCACGTGTTGGACAGGATTCTTGTCTCCATGCCTTATGTGGTGAGACCCTGTTCCAAAACCACCAAACAACGGCCCAGATCCTGAGGTAGGGGACTCCTTAGTTCCTGCGTCTCTTACCTGTTTAAATCGCCGGGGTGGGGGGACAGGAACACTTCAAGGGTCTGACAGGTGCCAGGCGTTTTCAGAACTCTTTTTGTTGTTGTTGATTTGTTTTGTGTTTCAAGAGCATCTCCCTGTGCAGCACAGGCTGGCCTCAAACTCATGGCAAGGCTCCTGCCTCAGCCTCCCAAGTGCTGCGCTGACAGTTGTGTGCCACCAGTGACATTTCTTTTCTTTTCTTTTTTTTTTTTTTTTTTTTTGCAGCACGGGGGATCGAACTCACCACCTCACACCTGCCAGGGCAGGCGCTTAAGCCGCTGAGCCAAACTCCTGGCCCTAGTTTTTTGAGGCAGGGTCGCACTATGTAGCTCAGGCCGGCCTTGCGCTGGCGTTGTAGCCCAAGCTGGCCTCGAACTCACAACGCTCCTCCTACAGCCTCCCGAGTGCTGGGATTAAAGGCGTGCGCCACCACGCCCGGCCACCAGTGACATTTCTGACGCAACACCTACGACTCTTAGGAAAGATGGGGGTCTGCGTGTCCTGGAGAAGTGAATGTGTCACCTGCTGCTCAGCGGGGAGGTGGCGCCGCCTTTTAGATGACTGCTACACCTCCCATTTTGTTTCTTGGTTTCAGATGAGGCCCTTGGGAGAAAACCACAAACAGCCAGTCTATTACCGTTTTGATTTTCATTAGTACACATCTGTGGTACTTAATGATTGCACTCACCAAGGGCAAAAGAGCCAGTTTAAGGCAACCAAAGTCGCCGGGCTCCTCTTCTGGTGACTTCTAGCAAACTGAGAATCTCATCTGAATGCTAATCTTGAACCTGGACGTGTCCAGACCTCCTCTGAGGATCGTGCCCACCCCCTGCATGAACATACATGAGCCCTCTCGGGCTTCCTCTGGAAGGTGGCCCCGCCTCAGCAGGTTTTGATCCTCCTCCCTGCCAGCTCCTGGTGGGGCCGACCCACCATGATTGCCTAGGAAGTCACACGTGGGCAGAATCAGGATTCAAACTCAGATCTGCCTGCTGCCCAGACAGCTGGGGACATCCCTGGGAGACCGCTGCGTGTCCCAGCACCCTTAGGGGCCCTAGCTTCCGAGTCAGGGGTCACCCAGTCCAGACGGAGTGTGCTGAAGAAACTCGGCATATTAGAGTACTCAGTGTCCACAGAAACCAGTGCAACGTAAACCCTGATGTTTATCTCAGCCCACAGCTAGAATAAATCCCCACCCCTCACAGCAAGGAGGAAACCACTTATAATTCCAAGACTGTAAGTACAGCGGAACCCCAGGGGCACAAAATGAGGGACAGGATCAAGGGGACGGAGGGCGAGGGAAGCAACTCAGGTGTCAGCTGGAGGCGCTCGGAAGCGGTGAGGAAGCGGAGAGACGCTTAGGAAACCAAGAAAGGGGGCATGCGGCACATGCCTGTAATCCCAGGACTCGGAGGCCGAGGTGGGAGGATTGCTGCGAGTTCGAGGCCAGACTGGGCTACATAGTGAGTTCAAGGCCAGCCGGAACTGCATAGCGAGAAATTGTCTCAAAACAAAACAAGCACAAGAAAATTATTAACATACAGCCACGCAGTTGCACAAGAAAATAAACACAGCTCACCGGGTGACATTTACACAGTTGAAATGGTGACTATTGAATATTGATCTCATCAGGACTTGTAATACAGCTGCCCTGGAGGAATGAGCGTGCAGAGCGCATGAGGGGGGCAAATTCTAGTCTCCTAGTAGAACAGTCACGGAAAACAAAAACCCAAGAAATAGTGTAGACATAGAGGTAATGGCAGGAGGAGGCTGAAGGTGGGTGTTTCTGGGGGCCTTCGTTTCTAGTATAAGACTATTCATTGTAAAACTTCTGATTTTTTTTTTCTTTTGGTTTTTTTGAGACAGGGTCTGGCTTTGTAGTTCCCACTGGCCTTGAACTCACTGTGTAGCCCAGGTTGGCTTTAAGCTTGTGGCAATCCTCCTGCCTCAGCCTCCCAAATGTTGAGATGACAGGTGTGCACCGCCACTCCTGGCTCCACTGTGAAGCTTCTGACTTTGAAAGGTACACTATGTACTGCTCTGACAGAGGTAAGACTGACGTTTTTAAATGCATTAAAGCAAGT